>JAOQGN010044505.1:0-12834 GCA_027564295.1 Himantozoum antarcticum
AAAAGAGCAAATAAAAGAAGTCATAAACAAAAATAATATAAAACTGGCTCCTAAAAAGAGATGTATGAAAAAGAAAGATCATTTAAAAAATAGCACATACGCAAATACATATGAAGTTCATTTCAAGGACTAAAAGATCATTTGGCCTGCAGTTTATTATTACTTTATCATACTTAATATAAAAGATTTTGTCTCAGCTTGAGACATTGCAATTGCTGATGTAATACGTAATAGCACAAGATTTGTAAAAATAATTAAATATTGTGTAGTTAACTGCTCCTGCCTACTGTTTGCCAGATTTGAGTGGCTCTGGTTCTGCTAGTGGTTCTGGTGGCGGTTCAGTGGCTACTATTGGCATAACTTTGTCACTGTAACACATTTCAATACTGCTGAAGTTGTGGGAACACAAATATTCACTGACTTTCCATGTTCGATTTGGGATTAAAGAAGAGTTGCTGTTATATCCACTACTGCATTCTGTTCTCCTCTTTGTTATACTGGCTGCCTTCTACTTATCCACACACTGGTGTTATACTGGCTGCCTTCTACTTATCCACACACTGGTGTTATACTGGGCTGCCTTCTACTTATCCACACACTGGTGTTTAATGGGCTGCCTTCTACTTATCCACACACTGGTGTTTTACTGGCTGCCTTCTACTTATCCACACACTGGTGTTATACTGGGCTGCCTTCTACTTATCTACACACTGGTGTTATACTGGCTGCCTTCTACTTATCCACACACTGGTGTTTAATGGGCTGCCTTCTACTTATCCACACACTGGTATTTAATGGAAATATTTTTAGCTGTTGATGAAGATACAGATGATGTCGATGATTTTAGTTCATGTATTAAATTCATTATTTTTATAAGAAATTAATAGAAAATAGTAACACTCATAAAATGGGAATTTAACCTGGTCCGTTTGTGGCACAGTGCCTAGCACAGTGGCAGGCGAATGCATCCAATACACCAACTCGGCAAATGTGCTAGGCCCTGTGCCGCAAAGCACCCAGGTTCAAATCCCAGTTTACGACTGTTACTATTTTCTATTAAGTTACCATAGCAAATAGTAAAATTCACAACAAATTAAGAATTATTCCAAAGAGCCGGCAACTGCGCCATTGGCTAGTCTAGAACCACATATTATTACATGTATTAATCCATTTATTCATGCTTGTAGACTGGTAAGAAGCTGGTGTTCAGATCTGAACCACCTGCTATTAGGAAGAAGGATGATAGCGGCGCTGACAAGGCTAGCAGGGAAGAGGAGGAGCTTGCCTATTTCTTTACTTAAAGCCCTGCTATGATTGAATCGGCCTCATAATGCACCCACCAAACACATTACTGAAACTGTGTATGTCTAGAGCTAACATTTTTTTTATATATACACATTGTTCTACATTGGTGAAGAGATATATCAAAGGACATGGCTCTTTTCCATATGATACGATCGCCATACCATACCAGATTATGATTTACACAAAAATAGCATTTAATTTTGCATAAATATTTGTATATCGGTATCTGTGATTCTCCCTCGTATATACATATTGAAATAAAATGATAGTAGTCTGTAGAATCAAAGTCACCTTTGTTGGGGTGGATGTGGATCTTGCAGCGTTCACGTAACATTTACATTTCTGCACGGCTAAAGTATTCTAATAATATGGAGCAAGCGCAATACAGATAGCAATGCTGAATGAATTGGATAAATTATAAGCATAGTATAATTGCATGTATTAATATTAATATTATAATTATTGTTGTGATATATTTTTGAGATATTTACCGATATAAGATAAACTATATACATGTAATTATTTTTGACAATAATTATGTTAGCTGGGAATGTATTATAGCTGAAAGCACAGCAAATAACTCGTAGCAAATAATTAAGTGGAGGGCATTCCCTATAACCAGCCAACAAGCAAATAATGCTCTACAATGTTGACACCCGTAAGTCCCTAGAAGAAATGTTCTACTTCTAATCCGTTAAAACATGCATTGCTAGTTTCTGCTGGTTATTATATCGAAGTATTGATATAGACTAACCCCCAATCTGATGCTGAAGTACTGCATCAGTGAGGCAGGGCATCAGTCTAGTATTGATATAGGGATATAGGGCAGAGCTATTTATTGTTCCAATTGAGTATTGATTAATAGGAAACATAAGTAGGCAGAAGCTATAAACAAATTTAACTAATTTTTCTTTCTAAGCATGCAAGTTACATTGTGTGGGAAATTTCTATTTTTGTTACACGGTTTATCGATTTATCGTGGTCTGAGAAAGAATTTGGAAGGTTTGAGCTCTACTATTAAGAGTCCACATATGCCAAGACCTCCAAACGTGTCCCTGTTTTGGGCCCAAGAAAAGTCGATCGCATACTAGCATATCACATATATTTGATCTGCTGGCTGTGCATTTTTGCGACATCAATGTTACTACAATGATCTTCTTTCAGTTACGTGGGGCTCTCACCACAGCATGCTGTCTTCATTTTCTTCATGCTTACGAATCCAAGCATTCAAACACTTAAAAATTAAATTTTCACCATCTACAAAATCTTCAGTATTCATATTTAACATTTTTGCTGTCTTTTAATCTTCACACTTAAGAAAGCCCAATCTTCAGTTTTCACATTTAGTAGGTGAGTGCTCCTTACGTATGTGCTAACTTGTCACAATCAAGGTATTATCAATCATTGTATTGTTGCTGGGCTTTGTATTTTTTTCTCTTTCTACTGTCTATGGAGCCAATACCAAGGACAATGTCTATGGAGCCAATCCCAAGGACAATGTCTATGGAGCCAATCCCAAGGACAAGTTATTTAATAGATCAGGTCATGAGTAAGTTATGTAACTTCAACTGTATTCAATCTTCAACAATATTGCTAAATTACACAAGTTGAAGAAAAGATGTGACTCTCATTATAATAATCATTTATAATAATTAACTCAATATGATTTGGTAACAAAACTCTGCATATTTTCACGCACAAATATATAAATCATGATGAAATCGCAGTGCATCTAATTATGCTGAAAATGTGTATTGTGTGTATTATATAAGCTTCTACAAGTTTGCCAACTTTACAATAGATTAGATATATCTGATCAGAGGACACAGGAGGATATTGCTGCCTTAGAGACAAGAGGATATTGCTGCCTTAGAGACAAGAGGTATAATAATATACCCTATACATATCATTCTCATATTGTTAATTATTGGAACCATTAATTCTTCATATTTATTAATTGCCAGCGCTGGTGTGTTGACGAATACTAAATAGGCATCAACCATCTCAGATTTATTATTTTGGTTTGTTATTCATTTCTTCTTTTGTGGAAAATTTCTTGTCAACTATAAACATGTGCTAAACTTTTTCATCATGTGCCTTTTGGATGCCTTCTAAAACAAATGAAAGCGATGCGCTGTCTGATGCGCTGTCCGATGCACTGTCCAATGTGCTGACATGCGATATGCTGATATGGTATATATGACCCATATTGTTCTGCTGTTTTGTTAGTTAGATTATAATTATGAGAACCACTATTTAGTCTGATGCTCTATACTTATAATAGTGTTAGTTATAATTATAATATCTGTTATTGTATGGTGGTAGGATGCGCGAGTTATCTCCGTACATTAGGACTACGACTGTTGTAAGCTCTAGAAAATACCCTCGTAGACCATATAAATATATAATTATAAATTATTTTTGTATAAATAATAACTCTCTATGCCATTCCCTCCCAATTCCTGCCATTTATTGCATAGGCGGCATAGGCCAGTATGCATTTAGGACACTAGTAAGGGATGATGGAAACTGCTGACTGGCTATTTAAAATGTCTTGCTTTATATATAGTGTTTATTATAAAATTACTGTAAATACTGGCTGCTAATATAACGAGCAGCCATTTTTGTTAGCAAATGGCTGCAAAAATGAATTGCAGCCATTTGCCAGGCTTAAGATCTACATAAGCCTGGATTGACATAAGCCAGGCTTATGTCGATCTTATCACATGTAGCATCGACATAAGATCACATGTCGATGTTACATGTGATCTTATGTAACATCACAGATCTGTAACATAAGATCTGTGATGTTACAAATCTTATGTTACATCATAAGATCTGTAACATCACATTACAGAATCACATCACATCATAATTATGTGATGTGATGTGATTATCACATCATAATGTGATCCGTTTGAGTTTGATGTTTGATCCCTCCATGAGGGCTACACGAAGGCCATATAAATTATATATACATATATTGTTATATTCATATATATACATATATATTTATTATATATGCATATATTGGTATATATACATATGTTATCCATTGATATAGGCCAGCCTAAATTATTTATTAGATTTTGGTCCCCTCACTCGTCATATTTTGGAGGCTCTCCTAACAGT
The DNA here is from genome assembly GCA_027564295.1 of Himantozoum antarcticum. Classification (NCBI taxonomy): domain Eukaryota; kingdom Metazoa; phylum Bryozoa; class Gymnolaemata; order Cheilostomatida; family Bugulidae; genus Himantozoum; species Himantozoum antarcticum. The sequence continues at coordinate 4,438 of JAOQGN010044505.1, forward strand.
AAATTTAGTAGTGCTCACTCATCAAGAATTACGGATTAAGTGAAAACTCAAATCCCTCACTCCTTCACCAGATCACCACCTATTAGGTTTTGGCAATAAAATTTTGAGCTACAATTGAATGGAAGCATCCTGAGCTGGAAGTTCGTTTTTAATCAGCCCTATTTTACAGTATCTTTCAATAAGTGTTGATATATTGATGGGGAATATTATATATTGTGGCTTAGACATGGGAAAATCAAAAAAAAATTGTATATTGACCTCCCTCATCGAAAAGCTAAAATCTGTAAATTATAAGGCTATAAATGTAAATACCTCACTCACTCATCCTTTTGACTAAAAATTTAGGACAGAGATCTAATGATCAATTGAGCTTGTTAATTGATCAATTATTATTGTACAATATACATGTACTGTTGAATTTGTGAGTATGGTTTGGAGTTATCTTTTCCACTAAAGGGGACCCACTTAGACTCTGATAAAACGATAGAGTTATTTCCCCTTTCCCGCTAATAAACTGTGGGGAAGATCGCATTGAAGCCAAATAAATAGAATATAAATGGAACTTTCAGAAATGAGTAAAAACTACGTTATAACAGCGATGCGAAGTATGCCTAAGTAAACAGGTGATATTACCCATACAATCAGCCAATCATCAGTCACACATTATTATTTTGGTAATCCCCACTCTCAGGTCGCAAGAGCAACATAAACATTGGATACGTTTCGTTCAACATGTACACAGCCAAGGAATGTAATATTTTGTAAATTAAATATTATTGTTGCTTTGTAAATATTTGTGCTGTTGCGCTCCTCAGAATGAATGGGTTTAGCACAACATTGTTACTAGTAGATGATTGATTCATCAACCAAGAACTAGAAATTAAAGAAACTCACTATCCTGGTATCCATAACTATCTAGTATTAGTAACTAAGCTACTCTCACTCTGGAAGTGGAACTGAAAGTAAAAAGTGATGAGCAAGATGAATATGAGCAAGAGGTGAAGTGCTAAAATAACTTTAACAAGTTACAAGGATAGTAAAATAAGAGGAAATCTATGCTGAAACTAGACAAAAAGAAAAGTTGAAACTCCAAAGCTCAAATGACTCTCACTGATAAGCCACAGTGATTCTGACTGGGCTGTGACTGTGGCAAACCCACCCTACTGAAACTTAAAGGCTCACTTTAAGTTTAACCCCTAAAACTTACACATTGTTGTTCTACACAACTATCATCAATAGGAAAATTATAGCAGAGAAGGAAGAAAGGATAATATTGTAGCAGTCACAAGAAGTAATGGCTTGCGCTAAGATTGATCTAAGTTTGAGATTGTTAACTATGGCTACTTTTGGAGCTAATAATATAAAATACAACCGACAACTGCTTAGAAAAGGAGCTCGCAGTATCCATCACTGTCGTAGTCAATATCTAAACAATAATTCGACTACCCCCAAATCCAAAGTATTGTGTGCCTTCACCGCGCATGGCAGGAATGAACATCGTCGATCTTTCTTCCGCACATTAGTATTTTGTAGAAGATTAGAACACTTAAAGCAAAAACCATGCATACTTACTTCTAGGCTTACAAACGGTTTTTCTGGCAAGGCGTTGTGGCACAGTTACAGACAGTCGAATGTGTCAGAGGCAGCTGATGACAATCATCTACATCTAGACGATAATTCTCTTCTCTCTAGACTTGGAATTCACACAATCAACGACATGAAAAAACAGGTTTGCTTCTATATTCCATTCTACCAATGCTTTTTATAATCATCGTATGCCCTTGCCGTTTGAACCTGACCATGATATGTAGATTGATTTTGTCCCAGTATATAAAGGCTCATATCTGCAAGTAAACTAGCTACTTAACAGGTTATTTGTAACCTGGACCAACTTCAAGACAGATTGATTCCATTCCAAGCCCAGCTCAAATTGTCTTTGAGAGCTTACTTATTGTTCTTTTCCAATACACTTTTGTAGAACGACATTGATCACCTGGGTTAGTGTATTTCCTCAGCTGCATTAGGTTGGTCATGCTTGATATAAACTGTGCAGCCCTAACAATCTACGAAACACAATTAGCGAAATGAAAAGTACTAACTTGCAAGTCACTCCACATGTAAAATCACATACACATGTAAAATCAAGCACAAAACATAAAGCCATAAATCGTATTAAGCAATTTGGGACTATTTTGACCTGTGAGGACATGGGACATGAGGAAAAGACATAGACTTAAAAGTAAAAAGAGGAAACTGGTTTGTAACATGATAGTCTAGGAACGTGTGGTAGTTTCTGTCATACGCCATTTGTCATACGCCATTTGTCATACGCCATACGCCATTTGTCATACGCCTACCTGTAATAAGCAACTTATCGGACCTTCTGGTTGCTCAGTAACGTGTAAGTTATCAGCTTCCCTAAGTTCCAGGGTTGGAATTGGGGCTTGTGCTTGTTTCCACGGGAGACAACTCGACATCCTGCGTCTTTATTCTAGCTTTCAGTTCATTTCTAAATTTGCCAGATTGTGACTAACAGCTGTAGTGTAGCACATGGTTTATCTAATTTTTGACAGTTTAGGTGATTTCCTAGTTGTTACCATACTGTTAAATTGTATTTCATTTCAATAGTGGGCCTACATTCTGGATTCTGGCACATCATGTCTGTGGCCAATCATGCAAATCTGTGGTAGAGTAATTTTCATGTCTGTAATTGTTAATATTTGCCATGTACTTTTAGGTGGACTTTGGTATTATTTTCGACATAGACGGAGTTATTGGCAGAGGTTCTACTCCATTCATTTCCTCCAAACGCATGGTGAAACTTCTCACTGACAAAGATGGCAACTTGATAGTTCCAATTTCATTTTGCACCAACTCTACTGGCCTCGCGTCTGATAAGGCTAAACACATGAGTGACTGGCTAGATGTTGAGGTAGGCCTACTTTATCTTGAAATTAGGCAGCATTAATTACATTGATCAATTGATTGTAGGCCGGTCGAAACGAATAGCACGACAGAAAGTCATCCTCTGGGTTCTATAGGTTGAACTTTTGATCTATCAATGTGATGATAGTTAATATTATAATATATACTATATTGTAATATAACTAAATATATATTATAAAGAACTAACTATAACCAATGTATATCATAATATATTGAAAGCGTTTACTGTGGAATTGTAATGCATTGGAGGTGCATTATACAATCAATAAAGACATTTCATTGAGTTGAATAAAAATATTAATCCACAACCCACAATAGGAGAGTAAACAATAGTGGTGACCAAAAGAGGAATATTCCAAGCTAACCAAGTGGAATTTTCATACTGGATAGTTGATATTTTCCATAGATACACCCAGTATTACACCCAGTATTACACCCAGTATATACACCCAGTATGTACACCCAGTATGTACACCCAGTATATACGTACCCAGTATATACACCAAGTATATAAGTACCCAGTATATAAGTACCCAGTATAATATACGTACCCAGTATATACACCAAGTATATACATACCCAGTATATACATACCCAGTATATACACCCAGCCTATACGTACCCAGTATAAGTTGTTGCATGTTAGTGTGTTCATTAAGTTGTTGTGGTTATTGCTTATTGCCTAATTAAGCTGGAGTTCTAAACTATGTTTAGTGTGTGTGTGTGGGCGTGCGTGTGGTTTAGTTTGTACTAAAACTATGATTAGAACATTCCCATATCACCCTGGATTATATCCTACTAGCCTGTGCCAGGCAATTAGGAATGAGATGGGTCAGCAGGGGATCTCCTCTTCTGGCGACCCCTCCCACGGCTAAAGAGTTTGGCGCAATGCCCCCCCCCCTGGCCCTCTGTGCACACCCCCCTTTTCCAATCTGCTGTTAGACAGAATTGGTTGCGTAGTTGGGATTTGGGGATTGGGGAATTTAAACTAATAGCCGTGGCGGGAGCGTGGGGATCGACTCGGAGAGGTTTGTAAATAGCGACAACCCATGTTTACCTACCTTTCTATATTTATATTCACTCTTGCTATACATTTATTTATTTTGTTTATTTATTTTATTTATTTTGTTTGTTTAACACATGCATGTACTGTATATACATGTACTGTATATACTAGTACATGTATATACAGTACATGTATATACTAGTACATGTTGAGAGTGTTTAGAGTACTCAACACTGTCCCCACAACTATGTACTAAACATTACCCAACGTCCAATACTAAGCTAGCCTGTGTGTGTCACCGTATTCGTCATTATTATTATTTTTTGTCTCTTTATCCTTTACTTACTACAATTGTAACACTTTTATAACTTTCAACTGAATATGTTATCCAGGCCATGATTTTATCATTTCTAGTTCATAAAAATGTTAATATAACCATCAGACATGGAGATGATTATGCACAGTACTACCAAAGATCCCAAGGAGCTTTGGTAGTACTGGTGAACGCCCAATATAGGTGACCCCCCTACTGACCCCCTTACTGACCCCCTTACTGACCTTGCTTTATCAATACCAATTTACTACAAGTGTTTGTACTAGTACAGTAACACTATTACATTAGTGATTAATGAAATGCGTCATTCTTAATAATTGATTTTGATTTGAATGGAAATTTCCAGATATAAGTGCAAGGTGTGTACAATATAACTCGCTAATGTAATAACGTGCTGTTGTTGTTGTAGAACACGCGTAAGGTTCATGCCAATAGTGTTGTGTCTGAATAATACCACCTCGTGGCAGTGGATTGCATAGAAAAGTTCTATACCCCCAGCAAACATATTGTAATTGTATTGTACATCAAACATTTTTTTTTATTGAGATCTACATTCTAACCTAAGAAGATGTAATGTATCACTGCGATGCATATTAGGGTGATTCACTACTACTAGGGTCATGTTACTTAATACTATGTGATATAACTAATGCAAACTACATATTATTATAAATGCCTGTCCTCACATTTCAAAGGAAATTTAAACAGTATTGAAATTGTGTTGGATGAAAAGTTTACTAGGCTGCAACCTGCAAGAGCATGGAGCATTTTCCACTGTACTATTATTTGAGTAAATAATAGTCCAATAATATTTTAATATTGGTGGAGTGGAGTAGAAAGGTGTGGCCCGGACTGACGGCACCAACCTGAATGCTGTCTTTCCTGTAGGTTTTTGTCTATGGGTTGGACTAGCTAATAGAAGTGATGTGATGTCGTTGTAGATCAAACCGGAACAGATAATAGCAGCTCATGGACCATTATCAGTATTCAACGAGTTTCACGACAAGCGAGTTCTGTTTGTTGGTCAAGGAAAGATACATGAGATGGCTGAGGAGTATCCTTTACCATTGTTCAGTCTAAGCTAATGATATCATTCGGCAGCAGACTCAAAATGATAGTGCACAGCATACAGCTGCAGACAGACTCAGTATCAATATCAAGCAAGTGACACGTTTTAACCAATTAGCTCATAATCCCAATGTGGCTGCCCGGGAGTTGTCCCTTCTTTAAATTTATTAGTCTGGAAATTTCTCATTTCTCACGAAGGCATCGCCAATGTATTATTATTTTAAAAATGATCTTATCGGCTTTCAAGTGAAACTAATTTGAACAGTTTAGATTCATCGCAAATTATGTTATCAGCTAGACTGAAATCGGAAAAAATCGCTGGCTAAATTTTCAAAATTCTAGGGGCTACTGGGTTTTTGACTCGTAATTATACTGACTTTGAGTAACCATTGTCCATGTATCATGACTCTCCAAATCACTGCAATCTTATTTCTGTACTTCATTCAACTTAGTTTTTTATGTTTTGATTTTTTACCCAAACCTCTTCGAAAGTTTAGAAATATTTCATAATATTATTATTGAAATGATAATGTTAAAACCATAATATCTGTCGACTTGACTGAAATGAGAGAAATTTGATTGTTTCTTATTGGTAAGGTGGGGTGGGTATTCGCTATTCACTGGGGTTTCCAGCACTTTCGCTGAAATTTCTGGCAGTATTTTGGTGAATCGTTCAACAATAATCCAACCTCGCCTCACAGAAATGAAAACAGCTATCATACAAAACTAAATTTTCGTTATTCCCAGGATATTTCTCATGGACCTGGTATCTCGTGTTAGGTTGGTATCTGATTAGAAACAATGATAATAAAATCTACTCTAAAGGTGATTCTAGACTTGAAATTTTCCGAATATATTCATTTTGCTTAACCGCTGACATCCAGATTGGGGTTCACCAATGTTGTTACAATAGGTGAGGTGAAGGAGGCATTTCCTCTGCTGGATATTGTTGATCATGGCAACCGGCACCACATCGCAAAGCATGGCATCACCAGGAGTCATAGCCGAGAGGAGTTTGAACCCATTGAAGGTGAATATAATCTATGGTCATAAAGGGTACTAGCAATACTCTCTTTGGTAGGGATTAATGGCGATTCTAAGTAGCCTTCATGAGGACCATGTTTGGAAGATAAAATACTGGTTGTGCCGTGATCTGATTGGCTGTTGTTTTGCCTGTATGTAATGGTTGTGATTACATTGTTGTGAATTTAATGGTTGTATTTACAGATAAAAAGTAAAAGGTAATGACTGCTGACTGATTATGTGTGCTGACAGCTAATGCTGACTGATGCTGCTGCCGACTCATTTGTGACATGTTTAGATGAGGTGCAGCTCTATTTGAATTTATATTACAAACTCTAAACAGTAGTATATTTTGTTTGCAAAGAAAATAAGCTTATACTTTGTAGTATTGAGATCTGAAGTTACTAGTCTGTACTCTGTACGTAATGACTGTTATACTGTTATACTGACTGTGGTAGTAATATTGTGTGAGTTAACAGTGGTCATTGTCTGGTCATTGTCTGCTCATTATATGGCCATTGGGTGGTCATTGTCTACATACACTGTAGACATATACTGTTGACTGTAGAGTTTAGATAAAATAAATACCACACAAATTTAGCTATGAATATACTACACACTGCTATATTGATCTTTGAGTTATTTTAGTCTAAGATTCAAGGGCTGTAGATTGTATGCTCACATAGTTATGTTACGTTACATTACGTCATTGTTAGATAGAATGGCTTTGTAAATATAGTAGGGAGTAGCAGTCAACTAACACCATGTTTACTTAATCATTGATGCTGCCAAATGCGTGCACTGGGTGCTTTTACTTACGCACTGGTAACAGTCACTGGTAACAGTCACTTGTAACAGTCACTTGTAACTGGTAATAACTAATAATCAGTCAAAAAGCATAACATGTCATGGCATAATATATACTCATATAATGTCCCTCCCTCCCTTTGTCTTTGCTATCCCTCTTCAAAGAGTATGATGTCAGCCTGCTGTTTGCATGTGCTGCTGCAACTAAAGAAGCCAATCCGGGAGTGGCATTTCCTCCGGCAGTGAGGGCAGATGTTCCTTTCCATGTCCGTATCTCTCCATAGGTACTGCATAGTATGCATACTATGTGTATAGTCGAAAATTGGTACCTGGTACCAGGGGCGTAGATAGCTGAAAATGTAACCCTCTACCCAGATGGAGCGGGCTCTACCCAAAAAATTTCTTTTTGGGTAGAGGGTTAAAAATGAACGTAGAGAGTTAAATTTCAAATTTAGAGGGTCATGCAATTTATCATTTTGCTCCTAAAAACCTGCTTAACAACATAGGACTACTTGCTATAACAATCATACTTTCAGCATGATTTAATTTTTAAAACTTTCAAATTTTCTTCATCTGAACAACTGTAGTATTGATAATGGTATTATCAACCAAGCTCCAGATTGAGTTCTTGAGTGAACTGAAGCTTGCCTGTGATACATACACTAACATACACTGAATTTATTTCATTATTTAAAAATAAAATATATTTAACTTAAAATTATTTTATTAAAATTTTAATTAAAAATGAATATAAGCAAGCTTCACTAAATAAATACATATGGTAAATAACTTTTGAATAATTTTAAATGCAAAATAAGGATTAAAAAATATAAAACAATAGTTAAAAATAATAAATGAATAATTGTATATTGCAATAAAACTAAAATACAAGAAAATTAAATATTTTTTCATTCATATTCAATAAATGGAAAATATTTCACTTTTCTTACTTCCCTGACAACAAAGTAAAATTCCTGATGCTTATTTACTTATATCTAAATGCATATATATTGAATAATAAAATTACAGTACATGTCAGCAGGGAAGGAGTATTTCTTAACTAAAAGAAATGAGGTAACATATTATTTCGTGAAAGTCTTTAAATTTGGCTTTTGGCAGGAAATAGCCCAAACGAATTTCTTGTGTTGGGTGCCTGCACATCAATACTTTTTAACCCTCTGCCAAATATACCCTCGGTTTACCGAGGCTGCGA
>JAOQGN010044616.1:0-12832 GCA_027564295.1 Himantozoum antarcticum
ATATCGCAATAGCCCAAACACATATTTCCTTCTTTTCCGCAGTCAGAGCTTGCATTGCACTTTGGAGCTTGCCATTCCTCCTCATCACTGAAGCTTGCACGAGCCTCTTCATCGTCTGGTGTTGGTGAATTTGTTCTTTGACTGACAACAGATGTGGATGGGGTCTTTTTTAGCAGATATCTGGTGTGTGGGTGTGGCTTCTCCACTTCAACAAAGGAAATGTCATGGTATTCTTTGTTTGTGCGTGTCACCTTTTTTCCAGCGTAGAACATGATGACGGGTATTTTTCCCAAGAGCTCTTCTCTAACCCTGTTTGGTAGGATTAGTTTACCTTCCACCGGATTCTCATCAACTACGGAAGATAACTCAACCAGGGGAGCTTCTCCATTCTGAGTATCAATAATTTTCATGATGTTATCTCAAAGACAGTTCCCGGGGAAAACTCGCCAATTTGTAGATTCTGTTTCTCTGCTCCAACGCAGCTAGTCCCAGTTTTCTGAAAGTGAATAATTTGCATCGTCACACACAGCTTATTTTATAATATAATTTGTTGATATGACTTGGCAAAATTAATCAGCAAGCAATATTCCAATCATTTCCAAGTGTAATAGTTAATTTCAATCGCATGCGAGTCATGGCAAACAGTTTGATAAATTTCAAATATTTCGTAAGGTTAGATACCTTCAGAAAATACATCTAATTGTCTGGCAATGTGATTTTATTCACACAAGCATGTTAATTTGGGTGAAATTGCAAGTCTTTGAAATAAATAACAAAATTTGGTAAACTTATCTTATCTTCTAGCATAATCTAGCATGCGTTATTATCTTATTCAAACTGTAATTAAGTCAAGCTATATTACTGCAACAGTACTCCTATAATAATAGACCTCAATACTACAAAAAGTAAAAAAAAAGAAAAAATTATGAGAATGAAGGATAAATATACCTTAATTTAGAAGCTTGTTCTTTCATGCTTTCCATTGCCCTCCTTTTAGTTGCCATAATTATACGAACAGATACGGTGCTTGTCCGACATATGTTAATAACATGTCAGTGGAAACCTTTATATATATAGTCTATCCCAACATATTTTACACAAGAGTATTAAGAGAATATGATTATACTTGTTGTTGTGGAACGAATTCATAGGAGAGATTTGCAGTGATCTAGTTATTACAGAATTTTAATCCTGCAAATCTATAGATTAATGTGAACACCGGTGATATCTCTGCATTGAAACTTGATACGAAATGTGTGTTACTATCCCCAGCAATCCGATTACTTTGGATTGTGGACTGGTGTCAGCACTAGTGAAAAGTTGTAATTTCTGCAATAGAATTTTTATCTGATAACACCCTTCCACGGCATTGCACTCCATACCTCAAAGCTTACGCTACCAACTTAATCCACCAGCAAGCTCGCTGTCAACATCAAAACGATAAAAAAATTGATAATATTTTTAAGATTATCTTGGGAGGATAATCTGAGAACGGGAGTAGTTTAGATGTAGGTTTGTGTATGCGATTAACCCATAATTGGCTATTGACTTTGAGAGCCAATGTCAGAGAAAATTGAGAGCAGCTCTCATTTTTGAAGCGGCTCTCATTTTTAAACCGGCTCTCATTTTAAGCAGAATATTGTTTTCGAATATTTTCTCTTTTATAGGTTTATGTGAAAGTTGAGCATAGATTGTTCACAGACACGGCAAATAACAGCATCTTGATAATTTAATATAGTTTTACATTATTGTAATGATTTATTAGAAATAAAATACATACATACAACATAGGTAAATATATTTATTGATTCACAACTAAATTAACTACTATTGACTAATAGATTTAGCAAAGACACAAGTTACCGGGTCAGAAAAGAAAAATCATCACTCTCTAAAGTTCGGTTTAAGACATTACTAAAATTTGCATTGATAAAATCGTTGACAGCTTTATCTCTGAATGAAACAGTTTCACATTCCAGTAATATTTTGATGTATATTGTAATATAATGTATATGATGTATATAGTAATATTTTAATATATTGATTATTTTATTTATAGAAAAATTTCGTGCCTTTAACAATAGAAATGTCAGGCTATACTGTCCACATACACTGGTGTCCATTCCCTGCAAAGCTGTATTGTTATAAATCGTATCTGGGTCTATCGCAATCAATTTTTCTCCTATGGTCGAATGCGGTGGCAGACCATACGAACAAAAATATTCAATGGAAGATCCTTTTGGATAATATATTGCTACCCAGTGACTACCAGGTTTTGTTATTGGATCTAAATTGCATATTGTTAAAGAATTTGAACTAAGTCCCATACTTGAAGACTGATCACTCCCCAAGACTCTGCATTTCCAATTAGCACAATATCTGTCACTCGAAAGTATCCTGGCTAATTCTTTAGTGTTCATGATGATGTGGCTCTGGAAACAATTCTTGCTTTATCAATCTGATTCAAATCATCAAACTCACAATACACAAAGACACTGACAGTAGTCTGTAAAGCTTCACTAAATGTAATCTCAAGTGTGGTAGTGCTATGACGTATCAAGTGGACACCTGTTCCATGACATAGGTCGGCCGTGTTGTCAAATGCTAAGAGACAGTGTCCATTTGCAAAGTCATGCAAAGATATTGCATTATCCTCATCATTCAATGTTTTTCCACACACTGACATTAAATTGAAGTACGCCCTAACATATTCACCACCTTCCACTGAAAGTCGCATTGGCTTGTTGAATACATTATGTCCATTGACAATCATATTTATAGATGATACTTTTAATGACTGAAAGTTAAAAGGGTCATGTAAATATGATCCATTTTTTGCAGAGTGGTCAACAAATCCTATTAAAATTATTTTAGCTTCCTGTTTATTGTGTAAGATGGCTATAGTTTCATTTTGTCTCCCTGGTGAAATCGTGAAGAACTGTGTTTCAACATGATTTACTCGATACTGCACCTTCTTTCCCTGAGACAATAGCGAATTATGACTTGTTACTATGCTTGGATGAATCTTAACCTTCCTGACAAGAAGCTGAATGCTATGTATATCAACAATATACTCATCCCCATCATCCTTTGTAGTTTTTTGTAAAACAAAATTTGCGCCACTTCTTTGTAGTCTGAGATTTATGTTGAGTCCAGGAATAAGATACTTTGCCTGATGGAAAAGTGGACTGTGTAGTCGTCCTATCATATCAAGTGTTTTGCTTCCTTTTAGGAGAAGTGCTCTTTTCTTGAGTAGCTCTAAATTTTCACCAGTAATACCTGTGGTATGTCCTGGTACTCCTCCATTCATCCACAGTGAACCTCCAATTTGGGTGTTGTTGCTCCCCTCCGAAAAATTTAGTGCAGTCTCAGTATAGGCCTTGTGTGCAAAATTTGCTTCATGTTCAATTTCTTTTCCATTAACTAGAATTGTATACCCACTAAAGAGCGAATGAAGGAAATAATTTGACGGTGAGATTGTCACTTCACTACCAGTGTTTGATAAATTGCTTCCATTGCGCTTTTTGACTTTACATTGAACATGGATTAGTGTGTTTCTTAAGGTCAAGGTAATGATCTGTGTTACCATCAATTTCAAATTCTATTGGTGAATCAGACATTGGCTCATGTATTGGTCCAATCTCAATATATTCTCCTTCTAAAACGCTGGTTTTTGTAACCGAAATTTCAAATACATCAAGTTCATTTGACACACTGTCTTGCGAATCTGTACTGATTTTCATGTATGACATGATTTCCAGTTGAGAGGTTAAGCAAATATGTCACCAGTTAGTCTACGCTGTTTGGTTTTAGGGACTTTATTCGATTTCGTTTTTGTCTTGCTCTTACGTTTAGTTTTGACTCCTCCCACTATTGGAGAACTTAAAGCATTTGATAGCGTACCCAATAAGTTTTTTCCTCCAGATATTACATTCTTTTTTGCAGACTGTTTAAAAGATTGACCACCCATAACATATTTGGCCACATTTATTCCAGAGTTCATCAATTGTTTTCCCACTGATTTTGCACCTTCCTTTAGCATTGGCATAATCCCTTTGAACAACCCAGAAAACACACCTCCTATTCCACTACCCCGTTGAATAGTCTGTCCACGAAAAACTGGAATGTCTCCACCAGCCTGTTTATTGTAATAATGTTTATATTGATTTGAGGAAGACTCCAGTGCATATGGATACTTCATATTTGCTTCTTGAAGTGAAGTGTAATCACAGTCTTTCCTATATCGAATGGTACCACGCTACCATTATCTTTTCTTATATTGATTTCTATAGTGTCTGTTTGTAACCTTTTTGCTGGTACATATTGTATGTGTTGGAAGCGATACCACACTACTCCTCTCTTCTTGCTAAGTTCATATGGTACTACTCTCAATAAAGGTACCAGGCTATCCCCTACAAATTGATGTTCAATTATGTCCGAATAAACATAGAGTGCAGAAAATCCCTCACTTATATCAGTTGATTTTTCTAAAAAGACACCACTTGTGTAGTATTCTCCCGATGGTTTAGTGAAGCCTAATAAATTTAGGACATTTTGGGTGAATGTTATTCCAATGTTATCTAGTATCTGCAAATAAATTCTGCTTTGTATTTGATCATACTGCATAATAACCTTCTGTTCTATCTTTGCTTTGGGAAGAATATTGCGTATTATATCTAGCAAATCGCATCAACTTTTCCTTATAAAACCCATTTTTAATTTCAAATTGAATTGAAGGACGACTATCGGATTCAAATCGAATTCTCATATGCGCATCCTTTACATTCAGACATGACTTTGGACAATGCATTTCATAAATACCCACATTCCAGCGATCATTTCCTGACGGTAATAGCGACTGTAATTTCATTTTGTAGGAATGTGATGTATTGTTAGGAAAAGTTTTCATAGATGCATTAGAAGGTAATACCATGTAAAATTCCGAATCCATTGCTGTCTCAAACTCCAATGACAAAATCATACTGGAACATCATCTTATAAAAAAGTTCAAACATTCATAAGTCACACAATATATGATGAGTTTATCCATGAATTAAATTTTGCTGGATACCCAAGCCATCTAACAAGGTATTCCATTTTACCATTGGTGGATCTTTGTTGTAAAACTTTCTCAATGTCAAAAATTATCATTAACTTGCACTTTCTGTAACTCTTCATTGTAATAAGTACCAGCAATAACTTCATCCATTCTATCTCGTAGCTTGTATGTTATAGGTATTGTCATTATCACTTTATGAATGAAGAAAGTTTCTGTTGACCAGTTCGCATCATATCGTTTGCTAAACAAATGTTTGTGTTTACTGATACGAATGCAATCATATAATTTAAATTTCATTTTTACATTTCCAACTCCTGCTCTTGCATACAGTTGTTGCCACACACCTTCCTCGTTATCCGAGTTTATTTGTGCAGGTGCAAATTTGGTTGAAGAATGGCGAGTGTTGTTATATCCATCTGCAATTGAATGAACAATGTCTACCCAGCTGAGCAGCTTGGTCTTGGTGAACCATCGAAAAATCTTAGTCTGAAGAGTTTTGTTAAACCTTTAAATGACTGACGCTTTAATGTCATCATTTTCAGTTGAAAAGTGATGCATTTTCTTCTTACTGAGAAGACTTTGAACAATCCTGTTGTAAAACTCTGATCCCTATCTGTTTGTAAGGATCGTGGATTTCTTTGATTGAACACATTTTCCAATGCTTTGGCAACTTGAGTACCCGATTTGTTTTTTAAGGGCATTACCCACGCATATTTAGAGAAGACATCAATAACTGTCAAAATAAATGAGAAATCTTTGTTGAATGACTTGAACTTTTGCATGTCATCAAGATCTGCTTGAAACTGATCATTTATTCCACTAACAATTGTTGGACGTCTCTGGAAACGCTTTCTCAATGGTTTGTGAAGTGTGTATGCTTCTTGTGATTCTAACCATTGAGTGACAATTTTCCTGGTAACTCTTTTTTCTTCTTTTGAAGTGAAGAAATTAGCTGTTTTACTCCTCCTAAAGAACCCGTGTCCTTCGGGTTGTAATAGAGTTCAGAAAACATATCACTTTTACTATATTTCCTTTTTGGTTTGCCCATTATTATTGTGAGCTGTTGGCGTTACGTAGCTAGCTTGCTCCACTTTTTCATGATATTAAATTTGTATGGATGAGAATACCTTGGAATTAGACTTTTTTTTGGTTTTGTTATCTTGGCTGGTGAGATTTGTTGGTCGTTCTTATTATTAGATTCAATCGTTTGTGGTCTTTTCAGTTTCCCTGCAGAATAGCTTAATGGTTGTAGCAGTTGTTCAAATCGATGATATGTTTCAGGATTAGATTGTTCTCGACGATTACGAACTAAATCATTCAAAAGTAAACTTATATTTGAGTTGAGAATAGGAATGTTTCTGTATATAATGGTACCATCCTCGTTCCATGTGATGTCTTCATCTTTCTTTAAAAAACTTAACAAGTTTTTAGCCTTTGAACGGTAACTTTTAGGGACAGTCAGAATAAGCTCTGAATTGCGATCAATGTTTGCTTTCTCAGCTTCATTTTTGACAGGTGCATCTGTCGTAATACTATTCTCATCATTATGAGAGTTTTCCTCTCCTAAAATTGCAGTTTTCTTTGAGGAAGTAAGAGCTCCTCTAAAGTGTTTCATATAGCTCTCTAATTTAGTATTATACATTTGTGACTTTTCAAAGTCAGTCAACTGTTCATCAGATAATATTTTCCTCATTTCAGAATCCAGCTCATATACTGCTTTAACATCAGGGTGCACAAATTGGTCATTTGTTTTTGCATCTTTAGTTGAGTTATTTATTCTTTTTGCAACAAGCTGTTCATATTTCATTGGGTCTACCAGGTAGAATTTTGTAAAACTCATACTATCCTAGCAATGCTTGCAGAAGTGGACGAAGTAATGCACCAAGAAATCCACCAGTTTGCAACAACTTCTTCTTCTTCTTTTGACTATTCGACTTGTTAGTGACAGCCTTCATATGCTTATGGTATTTTTTTAAAGATTTATGCTGTTTTGTATTGAGCGGAACATTTCCAGTCATTACATTCAATACGCACTCACAAATGGAGCAAATCAAGTCCTTAGATGCAGTTTCAAGTATACGTGTTTTAGTATTTGCATTAGCTTTACTTAATGTCAGTAGTATATGTAGAGCAGCAAACACATCCAAATGAGGCGGTTTTGAGGTGGTCTGAGGTGGTATGAGGCGGTTGAAGTGGTCTGAGGCCGTTTGAGGTGGTTCGAGATTATTTTGAGAGGTGTTCGTGTAGATATGGGATTAGAAACGATTAGAGAAAACAAATGGGCATATCCATTACATGTGCGACGATGTTACCGAGCCTTGCGATGAATATCATTTTCTCACTTAGCATCAGTTACCGACGAATATGGACGCCAGGCTGAGGTAAACAATCAGTAAACGTTTTATTCCCACTAAAATCGTTCTGCCCTCAAATTATCTAGTGGAACACACACAAAAATCTTACAAGCTCTGCATGATATGTCAGTCTATATTGTCATTTTATTATTTTTATGAGTCGTTATACATTTTATAGGTCACTTTTGCCGAGAAATCTCGAGAACCAAGTCCTGCTAGATTTTGAGACCTACGAAAATTGGACAAACAGTTACAAGCTTACCACGGAATGCATCAAAGATACAACTAGTGCAAATTTCTTCTTTCAACTTGCCGAGGAACTAAGCAGAGCTATTGTCAGACTGATAAAGTTGGATTGCGAATGTTACAGTGGAGAACTACCAACCACGCTATGCTCATCCTGTAACCTACTGACTCAAACCGGGGCGAACTATACCACATTTTGTCTTGATGTAACCTCAAAGACGCTCTGGCATGGATTGACCTCCCATCACTTGGCTACAACCTGCAAAACGAAGTTGACAGTATAGATACTACTCAACTTGAGGAGTTATGTTCCCTATCATGGAGAACCAGAAGTGAACTACTTCAACTTCGTAAACTAACGACACCATATTTCTTTATGAGACCGTTTGATAAAAGGCGATGCATTGACAACTTGATTACCACTGTCAGCAAAGTCTGTAATCTAAATGGATGCACAAACGTTAGATGTAGAGAGACTGTACGAGGTGCTCACTCATCAACCGATTTCGGGCCAGAACCGCCTATCAACTCGAGATACTTTTAAAAGTCATCGAGCTGTTTTAGGCCTACTCTTTTTGTGTATCACCCTAATCTCAACGCTAATAAATGTTGCGAGTGTAGAATCTGGTGAGCTACAAATACAAAAGCTTAACCCCTATAACTCCCGCGCGAAAATTATCTCCAATCCTTCCAACAGTGAAGTTGAAATGAAAAACTTTACTACTCTCAGAAATACTTCAACTTTCAACCGAACAAGACGCACCAATCTATCCTCGTCACCAATCAACAATGGAAGCTCATGATGTTCGTCTTAAATCTCCTTTCGCCGCGAATATTGCCGGCCCAACTGGATCAGGAAAGACTCGACTCTTAACATCGCTTATCGCAAAGGCGAACCACGTAAGCAATCCTCCACCTACAGAAATAATCTACTGCTACGGTATATGGCAAGACTCTTTTGAGAGTATTGAAGGAGTAACATTTCATGAGGGAATGATCGATGTTAAAGAGCGTATACCAAAAGATGGTGCCAGTCGTTGGATTGTAGTTGATGATCTTATGGATGAGGCAAATGGGAAGACTGATGATTTATATACCAAGTACAGTCATCACCTAAATATAAGCGTATTTTTTGTGGTTCAAAATATATTTAGAAAACAACAACGCACTATGTCACTCAACACTCATTATTTGTTTTTATTCAAAAACCCGAGAGACAGCGCATTTATTTCTGACTTAGCGAGACAGGTTTACCCCAGCAACACAAAATTCATGATTGAGAGCTATCAACACGCTACTCAAAAACCGTACTCATTCCTCTTAGTGGACCTGAAGCAGGATACAAATGAAAAACTGCGTCTAATTGGAGATTTTTGATTCAACTGACGGGAGAAAATCTGTATACGTATCAAAATAACTTTTGCTGAGGATGTATAAATGACTAATCTATAAATGTATTCAGTCATTTGAAGAACTATCACGAAGTTATCAACATGTCTCAAAGAATAAAGAGGAATTTTCCCGCTCTTCAAGCCTTAGCAAGAGCGAGTAAAGCAGTCAAGTATTCGATGATAACAAGTGCCAATAAAGATCTAATTTTGAGTATTGTTGAATGCGCTTCAAACCTTATAAGAGGCAATGTCAAGCTAACGCCTCATCAGTTTCGTCAATTGAAGGGCTACAGAACGGAGCTAGAAAAGCTCACTAAACCAAAACCATCACAGAAAGCCAAGAAGGAAATATTACAGAACGGCGGTTTTCTTGGAGCTTTATTACGCCCCCTGTTGGGTTTACTGTTAGGCCCCTCCCAATAATCATGAAGTTCGCTAAAAAATACATTCTCCTGGATGAAGATCATTATCAGAGATTAACTCAATCCTGTCTAACGACAACTAAAACCAATAATGAAATATTTGTACATCCCGATGTTAAATCTGTCAAATTCGAGAAAAAATGGATGGAGGAGATTGCTAAAGATGACACACTCACGGATTCTGAAAAGCTTCTA
Organism: Himantozoum antarcticum; assembly: GCA_027564295.1. Taxonomy (NCBI): domain Eukaryota; kingdom Metazoa; phylum Bryozoa; class Gymnolaemata; order Cheilostomatida; family Bugulidae; genus Himantozoum; species Himantozoum antarcticum. The sequence goes on from JAOQGN010044616.1 coordinate 9,668, forward strand.
CACCATTCCCAATCACTTAAAAGGTACCTCGAAAATTACAGAGACGCTGTCAAGATAAATAAAGCACCCGCTTTATTGAGTAATAATGGAAATCAGAGTGATGCAGTGAAACTAGCTCCTTCAATGTCAGAAGATCAAGGCGAAAACATTCCCAAAATGGAAACAAAAGTAAAAGCGAACACCACCGAAACTGAAAACCCATCTTCAGAAAATCTTGTCAAATTCACGGCTGACAGCATCATTAAATCCCTTCACACCCACAGACGTAGCAAGGCTCGAAAACTGTTGCGTGATGTCACAAAAACGGGAGCTTTTAAGTGGATCGACAATGGTAATGTTATATACAGAGGTAAAATGATAAGAGGTTCAGATATCACCAAGTTAGTAAGCGATTCAGTTGGGAGTCCCTTACACATCCTCTCCAAACGATCGGCTTGGAAGAAATTTAATGAGATCTTAGACGAATATGGAATAACCACAGGACAGAAAGGAGGAGGAATAGGAGGCTACTCAAACTTTAAACGTATGATCAAACACACTAAATGGTTTAGTCATGAATAACTTATCACGCCTATACTTTACACCATCACTTCCATCATCATTAGGTGGAGTAAAACGGCTGACTACTCGACAAAAGTCTGTAGATAAAGTTAGAACAGCCAACGCGGTGACTTGGCTACAAGGTCAAGACGCTTACACGCTTCATAAACCAATAAGAAGAAAATTTTCCAGAAGACGTACAATTGTTTCTGGTATGGGAGAACAGCTTCAAACTGATCTAATCGATGTACAAAACCTGAAAAAAGGCAATAACAATATATCCTACTTGCTAACCGCCATAGACGTGTTTTCTAAGCGTGCATGGGCAATCCCTATAAAATCTAAATCAGGAAATGACGTTCGAATGGGACTAGAAAAGATACTCACAAATAATAGCTTTCGAACTGTACAAAGTGACAAAGGTAAAGAATATCTTAACCATCAGGTGCAAGACCTTTTTAAAGTGCTCAATATCACACACTTTACCAGTGAAAATGAATCAATAAAAGCGTCGGTAGTTGAGAGATTTAACCGAACACTACAGTCGTCAATGTACAGATGGATGACTCATAACAATGATTCCAGCTACATCAAAGTGCTAGATGAGCTAGTAAGCTCCTACAATAACAGATATCATCAAGCACAGGCACATCCCCAAACAACGTCAATGAGGAGAATCAAGAAGATGTTTGGCTGAAACTTTACCCACCTAACCTGGAAAGAAAGAGGTCAAAACTGAAGATTGGAGAATATGTTAGGATATCAAAAGCGAGACTTATCTTTCAAAAGGGGTATACAGCTTCCTGGTCAACCGAGATATACAAAATAACCGATGTTAAGAAGACTAACCCTGTAGTGTATGAAATACAGGATTTGAATGAAGAGCCAATTATTGGAACATTTTACGAAAATGAACTGCAAAAAGTTGACATACCCGACACATATAAAATAGAACGAGTGTTGAAACTTAAAACGGTCGGTAATAAACAAATGCTTTTTGTTAAGTGGGTTGGCTACCCTGAAACTTTTAACCAATGGATAAATGTTGATGACCTTGCATGAAAATGTGTTCCTATTATTTCTTACTATTTTAACCAACATTATTTTACGGTTTAGCCTTTTATTTTAACCACACCTTAATTTTCCAGATACTATATAGTATATTATCATAATTTTATATTCCTGCTTTTCTATATATTTTCGCGTTCTCTATATTGCATGTTACAATAAAAGCATCTGTCATACCACAAACATGTCTGAATTCTATTTAACTCTACCATCCAATTCCTGCATGGAAATAGTTCCTAATAATACACTCACAAGCTACCTAGTGAAACTAGAACTTCCTCTGAGACTAGAGGGAAAATGGCTAATAGGGTTGGTAGAAATACATTACCCCATTTCCTGGAGCAATGTAACTGATGGACGAATTATCGTTTCACAAAAGAGTGTGCCAAGCTCCAAGCTTATGTTTCTAAAGTCTGGACGAAATTCCACAATCGAGGAGATTTTAAGCGCTATTAAACGTACTCTCCTAAACTTTAGAATAAAAGACACAATTCAGTTAACCTGGGATAAAGTAACAAATTTATGCAGTGTACTGGTAACGGATAATGATCTGGAAATTAACTTAAGTCAAAATTTATGCAACATTTTGGGATTGGAAAACAAGTATCATGGGTTTGGAGAAACAAGCGGTATTCGACAATGCGATGTGTCTGAAGGATTTTCTTCTCTGTACGTATATTCAAATATAGTTGAACCGCAGATTGTTGGTGACGTACAATACCTCTTCTAAGAATAGTACCCGTTAAAGAAAAGAGCAAGGAAACCAATCACGTTGAAAGATTTGAACGTGTTCAATATTTACCACTCAGTAATAATGGTACCGAATCCATTGAAATCTATATAAGACGAGACGATGGGAACCCGGTCCCATTTCAAAGCGGTAAAGTGATTGTTGCTCTTCATCTAAAGAGGTTTGAATAATATAATGGTTGTACCTTACAATCCAGAATCCTCATCAGCATTTTACCGAGTTTTTTATGCTCTACAGACTGGTAATGGACTGTCTGTGTTTAGAGGTGCAACCGTAAAAGAGGTAGAGGTATAGGAAGTTTTGTCTCAAGAATGATGCGAGGAGCAATGCCATTACTTAAAAGCGGAGCCAAAGCCGTAGGCAGATTATTACTAAGCATCGGAGCTGATCTCGCTGGTGACCTGTTAAATGGATCAGACCTGAAAACTGCAGCCGCTAAAAACTTTTCCACTGGTGGGAAGAAACTGTTGGCTAATCTAGCAAATTCCTTTAATGATAAACCTAAGCGCCCAGTGGGGAAGAGGAAGACAAAGGAGGGGCTAAATTCTATTAAAAAAAGTACAAAACCCATTAAAAAACGTAGGCTCCATAAACAACAAAACATTTTCAGTTAAACCACGAGCTTGACAACATGTCCTTCTCAAAGATACACTCAGATTCAGATGATAGCGTTCTTTCACAGTTAGATTTATTTGCAACTCCGTTCACTCAAACATCCGTTCTTGGAGGTGATTGGTTGGAGATCGGTTCGATTAGAGATTTTACAAATGGAGCGCTAGAATTTGAGATAGAAGGTAATGCAGATC
>JAOQGN010044727.1:0-12829 GCA_027564295.1 Himantozoum antarcticum
ATAAGCTTGAAATCGCATTGTCGTGGTCAAATTAATTATTTTTTAGTATGTTTAGGCCTATTTTATTCCAATAATAGTTTTATTATTTTCCAGATTTCTAGCTTTGGGAGGTTCAGGTCGTGGAGCGATTAGTTATGTCTTTGAAGAGAGTATCCAAAAGCGTCCAAGTCTTAAAAACCCAAAGCAAAGTGACCAGTGAAGGGATCCTGATCACAAATCTCTTCCTTCAATGGAAATAAGATTCAACAATGAAGTCAAAACATCATCAAATGCAAGAAGCCACCCTCAAAATTTGAATTTCAAAAATAATTGTCTCAATTTTCGCAAATAAAATTTTATAAAAAATTCAAGTGTTCTCATTTTAATGCAGAAAACCATTTGTCAATAGCTACATCCGAAATGATAAAAAATAAGCATTTCAAAGAACATGTCTGGAACATTTTTCAAAAAATTTACCTACTTTTCATATTTAATGGCTTAAACTTTAAGAACAAAATCAAACGTTAACGGCCATTTTCCGATATTTCATTTTAATTTCTTTCACCCGCTGACACCCCTTTTCAAATATCGCCATTCATACAATTTTTGAGATAATTGCGTGAAAGTTGAAATGTAAAAAGATGCAACTGTTACAGATGTAATTATGAGCTTACAATTTTGATATCTTATGATGGGATAGCATGGTTTCAATGTCAAACAAACCTCTCTATCAAAATAGATTTTTCCAAATGACTGTTAATTACTTGTTTTGGGGTAAATAAATAGAAACATGGCTCAAATTCTCACAGAGGAACATGTCAGGTACCTATATCACAACATTTGAGCCATTTTACCGTTACTAATACCGTGTAAAAAGGATTGGAAAGCATGCTTGTCAATCGTTGAAATTGAATCATAAACTTAAATTTCGTATCATAGAATAAAACTGTTCTCAGATTGAATCCAGCATCAAAAACATTATCAGATGTCAATTTGTCATCATCATACCATTAAAACTGTGGAATTCTTCGCGGGGGTGGCTTCTAACCATAAATTTATTTAATCATATATTTAAATTTATTTAGGTAATTATAATAAAATTTAATAAAACGATACAGGCATATTGGTTAAATGGATGTCAAGGGAAACACACTAGACATTGCGTGATACGGTATTATTGTTAGTCCGATTGGCACACATAATTACCATGTATATTGCATAAGTCAAAGCCAAGTCAAATCAACAGAAACTGTAACCAAGCTACACAAAATCAGGTACAAATGTACCCCTCCGAGAAGGTATCCATTTATCTCTTCCATCACTTTTTCTTCGCTCTATATACAATGGATGATGTATTCCTCATGCAAAAAGAAGTGATTTCTTGAATGCATGGCATACATTTACTATATTGCAAACCAGCTTTAACTGTCGTGTTAAATTTACTGCATTATACTATTGGAAGCCCATATAGTGCCTTTGTTTGTGCATAGAACCCAAATCTGAACCAGAACTAGAACAAATTTGACCTCAAACTAGAACCAGAACCCGATCTTGTAAGTAGAACTCAACAAATCCAACTAGAACCAGAACTCGAACTAGCAATTGAAACCTATGCAATATTTTGACAATATACAGTAGCCATAGATAGAGATTGAAAGCGTGGTTTGTCGGGTGTCATTGATGGATCTGAAGCCTACAAGGAATCTATCATGTAACAGGGTTGGGTTCAACATTTGGGTTGGCATTGGTCATTAACTTGATCATAAATATTACATTAATCAGGTCATTAAATTAATTTCCAGTTAACAAAAGTCGTTAGTCACTAAATTAGACATTAGCAAGTTAATGACCATGGCAGGACATTAAGTCATTGACCCTCAATTAATTACCAATTATTATTACTGTTACTATATATGAAACTTTTTATTTTTTATTTAAGATTTATCACTACAATTCTCAATATAACGGTCTTTAGTAGAGTCATTTAACATGTAAGTCATTAACCCAGTAATTAAATTAAAGCACCATTTCCAATGGTCAATAGCCATTAAATTGGTCATTACTGCCAAGCGAAATCTTCTTTACCGAGATCATTAAATCTCGGTAAAGAAGAGATTTCATCAAACTTAAATTGATGAAATTTAAGTTTGATGAAATCAAACTTAAATTGGGTCATTCATCAAACTTAAATTGGGCCATTAAATAGACCATTACTGCCCAAGAGAATCTTCATTATCGAGGTCATTAAATTATTGCCAGTCATCGAACTTGCATTAGTCATTAAATTGGTCATTGCTAAGATTATAAATATTGCATAAATGAGGTTATTCAATTAATGGCCAGTTAACAAAATTCAATAGCCATTCAATTAGCCATTAGTAATAAAAATTTAATGACTAATGCAAGTCATGATCGCATTAAATTAGTAGTGCGACCCAACCCTGCTGTGTTATGAGGCATAAATGCTCCGTTCTTTAAATTTGTCCAATCATTTTCAAATTGGTACCCAAACCCGACTTTCAGAGTTGAACTCAAACCAGAACTCAACTTCAAACTAGAATCCAAGCTCGAACTAGAACAAAGTTTTAAAGCAGAACCCAAACAAGAACTAGAGCCGAAATTCTAACTTTTATTCAGGACTCAAACTGGGACCCAAACTCAAACTAGATCCTCAAAACTAGAATGCCGTCTGCACATCAGCCATCTCTTTGTCACGCACTTTTTTTTCTTTTTTTTTTGTGCTACTGCTGTGCTTTTGCTCCCCATTTAGTGAACCTCTTAAGCTTGAAGCTTGTACGAGCAGCAGGAGTGAAATGAATAGGTCACATTCAGAACCGGATGAACCGGCTGGGAACCCAGGACCCTGTGAGCCATGAACAAGAATCTAGCCACTGAGCCACCCTGTCACAAATATATTTATGTTTTATTACCTTCCTATTCTAGAGAGTCAAAAGGTAATACCTAAAAGCCCATACTAATTATCCAAAGGATACCATCAATGGAAATCATAAAGATAACTGTAAGAGACTTTGGTCCTACATCAAAAGCAAAAGCCAAGAGACAACCTGGGTGTGACTGGACAGTGAAGTTGAGTTTATACCAGGCCGTTTCAGTCTCGGTGAAATATTTCCATCTGTTTGAGTCATAGGTGGGAGACCGATGACTGGCAATTCTCTCCGTTTACATAGGACCGACAAGATGATCGTTTTCTATAATTATAGAAATGGCATTTGGATAATATTGAAATGATCATGTTCATGTATTAGGTATGTGCGAACGTATCCAACAAAATTAATTTCATCGCAAAGTTTTCTGTAGATTCTTACTACATACAATATGTAGCAATGAAATGCTGCATGAATAAACAAAAACGAAAACTGTTTCCACTAACCAAACCAACATCTTTTCCATATTTTAATGGAAGGAAACTGCAAAGTAGCCCAATGCGCAGGGCGAGTGATATTCCCACATGTCTAAAGACAACGAATAATCATCGCCAATGCTATTGGACAGATTAGGCCACGTTATCAAAAAGACAGGCTAACATGACGAAGGAATCCAACACAGTTAGGTTGGAAGTCTTTTGACTTGATATGCGTCTTGCTCTGTCTCCGTTTCGTTGTTAAAACTGACCTAATTTGGGCCTGATTTCTCAAAATAGGTGGAATCAGTGTCGGCCTGCTATAAACTCAACTTGAGAGCGGTGTGAAAGCCAACATTTTATATAAACGATTCCACTCAAATTTTTTGCTCTATTCCGGCTATGATGTACTCCATAAGATATCCAGACATGAGCGAGATTATAGTCACAGAAAATAGAGTAGACCTACATCAACTCTTTCTCAACCTGCAAGTAACAGTGTATGAAACACTCGAAGTTTACAGAGCGCTTTACAAATGAATGAAATAATAACAATAATAATAATAACCTACATACTCAGAAGGCAACAGGACCAGACGAAATACCAGCATTCATCTTAAAAACGGCTGTGGATGAACTAACACCCACACTAAATAGACCATTCCACCTGTCCATTAACAGTGGTGAAGGGCCTATAGTATGGAAAGACGCTTACATAGCTCCAATCAGGGTTGCGTTAAAACTTTACATTAAAACTTCACTGCGCAGTGAATTGAAGTACGCAGTGCAGTATACATCACTGCGCACTTCAATGCTTAATTTAATGCGAAAAAAATTAGCAGTATTTACTTCTTAATTTAAGGCCTACTTCGAAATAAATCAGATATTATTGCATACGTTACTGCTTAATTCAATGTTCCGCAGACTGTCACTTCATACTTTACTGCTTACTTCAATATTAGGCAGATTGTTACTTTATACCTTACTGCTTACTTCAATAATTGAAATACTTTTACTGCATACGTTACTGCTTACTTCGACAATCGACAAAATTTTACTTCAAACTTTTTACTGCTTACTGCAATAATTGACAGACTTTTACTGCATACTTTAATGCCGATTCCCAAAGATAAATTTTGACTTTGAAAGGCTGTATAGTACTTCCAATTTTGTTCTGCACACTTAATTTTTTTTATGGATAGGCAGATACTCTATATTTTTTAGTACATGTAGTACCCTACAGCCTGTATGAAGAAGAAAACAAGGATACACTACTTCCAGGTAAAAAGTATGGGCCATAATCATGAAGATATTCAAAGATAATACCAGTACAAGTCCTGCGGACACGTGCCTATTTCATTATTAATGATCAGGACTGCGTCACATTAATATTTCAATGCGCAGTGCGTTGAAGTATGCAGTGAAATATACTGCACTGCTTACTTACGTCCTCTCAGTATTTACTTCAATACTTTACTGCTTACTTACATATTCGGCAGGCTGTTACTGCATACTTTACTGCTTACTTCAATATTTGGCAGACTTTTACTGCATAATTCACTGCTAACTTCGATATTTGCTGGTTGTTACTTCGTATTTTACTGCTTACTTCAATAATTGACGTAGTTTTACTTCATACTTTACTGATTACTTCCAAATTAGTCAAGTGTTACTATTTGCTTTACTGGTTACTGCCAAATTTCTCAAAATTTTACTGCTTTACTGCCTAATTGCGTGAAGTGTTACTGCACACTTGACTGGTTACTTCCTAGTTAGTCAAATTGTTACTGCTTACTTTACCGCTTGCTACCAAATTACTCCCAAGTAATTACTGCAAATAATCTAAAAAAAATTGATCCTTACTTCACTACATGCGGGAAGGTCTCACACCCGCTTAATGCTTAACGCTTCAATTGAAATTATTCTGCATTACTGCGAAAATACTTCACTGCATGCTAAAATTGTTACTTGACCCAACCCTGGCTCCAATATCTAAAAAAAAGGAGACAAACATCAAACAAGAAACTATCGACCAGTATGTCTCACTTCAATATATAAAATCTTGGAACATGTCGTCCACAGCACAATCATGGCCCACTTAGACGAACATGACATACTGATTAAATTCCAGCATGGGTTTAGAAAGTCACAATCGTGTGAAACCCAATTTATTGACACAGCCTTTGACATCTCAAAAATGTTGGATCGATTATCTACTAAACAAGTGGATACTACCCTCGTGTGCCACTACCTGAGCGAGAGTCACTACCTGCGCGCGTGCCACTACCTGAGCGAGCGCCACTACCTGCGCCCGTGCCACTACCATCCCCGAAGTGCCACATCGGCGAGTATTAGCCACGATGGAACAGGTGCGAATCAAGGGAAAAGACACTGGGATGAGTGAAGAGGTTCTTCATGACCACAGACAAAGAGTACGGTACTTCTGAACCACTGCAAGTACAGATGCCTTGCAGTAACATCACGAGTACCGTAAGGTAAGGTACTCGTGATGCTACTAATGTGGTTATCATTACAGTGTTTCTAATGTTGTTATCATTACAATGAATAGCGATCGCCATCACTAATAAAGTGATGACGTCATAATTATAACATATCATCTGAGCTGAACTCTGAAAAGAGCTGGTGGATATGCCTGTATATTTACTTGATTTTATCAGTTGCAACTCATGCTACAACATTAAAAATTCCTAATTAGGGACAAAAAACTATGATGAATCATATAATCATAATGAATTTTATGCTGGGCAACTGGAAAGCAACACCATTTAAATGAACTGACCATGTAGAAGCAGCATCTGCCAAAGCTACCAAAGTGCTCAACCTGCTTCACAGGAACTTCAGTCATTGTAGTACAGCTGTTAAAGCAACAACACATAATAAGATGGTCAAACTCTCTTGAACACGGATCAACGAAATGGCACCCAACCCTTCAGAACGACATTAATAATCTGGAGATGATTAGATCAGGACGCTATTATACAAAAAACAACATTGGAACAGAAACAGGGACAGTTACCAGGATCCTATCGGAGCTTCAATGGGAACCTATGGAAGAGGAACGAAGAGCAGACCGACTATGTTCCACAAAATTAAAAACGGTTTGGGAGAAACCAACAGCTTCGATTACTTCCGACCTGGAGCTGACCGACGCATCAGAGGCAGCACCAAGATATATCAGACTGGTGCCAGAAGAACTACAGTGCTTAGTGACAACTTCATACCCAGGACAACCAGCGAGTGGAACAAACTCAGCAACTGCATCACAGACACTCATTCAGTGGAAATGTGATGTAAATCGCTTGAGACCAGACATTCATCAAACTGCCTACCAATACCGTGCAACCAACGCAAAAACTAATTTGGGTGGTAACAACAACACTAATACAACATCACAAATACATTTTACACAACATTCAAATTACTGTAAGCTCCATTGAAACTTGAAACCCGGACATTTATGCTTCAAGTGGAACTCTGTCCTTCATCGGAAGAATTAGAAGAGTATTGTGCATCCAACACGAAATTTATTATTTGGTTTGAGTTCGGATCGACGGATCCTATAATGGCCACTGAAAGGTTCTGGCTCTAGTTTTGATTTGAGTTTTAATTCTACCTAGGATTTGGGGTCGACTTTAAAGTAGAACTAGAACCCAAACTAGTACTAGAACTTTCTTATGGGCTTATATCATACACAATTACCGTGTTTGCAAAACCATTACGACTGCTATGATTATAGAAAATGAAAACGATTTTTCTTTCGAATTCGAACTCAAGGAAGCAAAATAATTATATTGTGCAATTTAATTTTTAATAACTATTCAATATTTGAGGTTTAATAACAAAATCGAAGTGAAAAAAAAACTATTAGTAGTAAAACTATTAATGATATCACATCCATTTTAAATGCAACAGACTCAGCATAGTGCATGACCAAAATTCAATTCAAAAGTTAAGTTAATAAGTTTTACGTGTATGATCTCGTTGCACGTATAACGGTGAGATCGAACATTAACTCTTGATACGTAATGTGCAACTATATCGCGTGAATGTATGACTAATTTGCAGTGCAAGTATGCCTATGATATCGTGCACATTACATGTTGGGACCCGGCACTAAACATAACCCAAGATCCAAGCCAGAACTAGCTTGTTATCCCAACCTTAGGTTGGAATGTTTTATGGTGTTCAGTAGCCTATTATTTTGAGATTGTGATTTGGGGTTGAGATTTTGGGGTTTGGATCTCGGGCTACTGAACGCCATTCTACAAGTCTACCATGAAATGGTAGCATAATACGGATATACCAATTATTTGATAATGATAATAATAATAATAATAATAATAATAATAATAATAATAGGGGCCAATCCATGAAGACTGTCCCAATGGCGGTGCTGACCCAACTGGGATTGTTTCAAAATAGTCTTATCTTGTAGAGCATGTTGGGATTGGTACAAATACAAATTTTTTGTTTTCTACTCACACGGCGGTGGTTCCTGTGACTGTTGGAAAATCGCGATTTCATTGGGAGGACAACTTCAAATGACAATTTTTGCATTTTACCACTTTCTAAGCGTTATATCTCAGAGACAAAGAGGTATGGATCTGATTTTTATTGTTAAGGGAGAGCAAGTTGCGGACAAGCTATTTAACAATTTTCTGTATATTTACAGGAATACCTTGGAATGTAGTGGTCTCCAAAGTTGAGGTCCAGGCACCGTCGCACCACGAACAAGGGCAATAGGGTCTCTCAAATCTGAAATAAATTACAACAGCATTGAAAATATAGGTACTGATATTGGTAGATATGCATAATTTTGACATATTGGAATGTTAAAAAAGACTCTTAGTGGTTTAGTCAAACTCCCCAAAAATCAAAATGGCTGCCAAAAAAAAGGAAATCGGATGGTCATGTTTGCCTCACTTTCGAGAAAAGTGTGCGTGAAAAAATTGAAAAAAAAGAGCATAGCATCTATAGTTCACACGTGTTCACATTTCTGCACTAAAAACTAATGATTTCATTTCAAGTCTTATGGTGTTATTTTGGTATTTAAAATTTGCCATTTTCACACTGATTTCTAGAGTTTTATATTGAAATTTATCATTATCTTCCGATATAACAGTTTGCAAAGAGTCTCTAGAGTGTAAAGTTTGTGGTAGTTGACTGTAGAGAGTAGCACTATGCGTAGAATGTTCGGCATAGGCACCCAGAGTTCATATTTTCACTCTGGAAACTTGAAGGAATTTGATGGACCATTTGGTGTCAGAGAGATTATTCTCGCATCGTTAAGACTCTTCGCCAATGATCAATGCCGCTCCAATGTACCATTTATTATCATACATGTATGCACAATATTCTCTAGGATGAAGTTTCTAAATGGGTATATTTGGCTCCACATCTGTGTGACCTCTACATAATTATCTGACAGTAAAAGAAACATCACTATTTGATGTCTTTCAAACTAGCAGCACATCCCCCTTGTCTCTCAAAGCAGTGGTGGCTTCTGCAGCCTGATATTTGAGGGAACTTGGCTGTGTTGTGTTCATGTGCAGCTTCAACTTTTGTTATCTCTAATTGGTCCAACCATAATGACATTATGCCTACTATATTTGTCTTACTGATGGTAAACAAAGCTTACTGAAGCTCACACAGTGCTGCAATGAGTCTGCTGCTGTCCTTTGCAAGCTGCCCTTCTTGCCTGATACTTGACCACGGCACCAATGCCATCACACCCTGATTATGGGTGCCACAATATGGGATGTGGAAAAACAGTCCAAGTAGCTGATATGCCAAAATCCTCAAAATGTGTCATTAAGTTGCTAAATATTCTGTAATATTTGTATTGCCCTGCGCAACCATCTGTGAGGCAGTGGGTGCGGGTACTGTCTGTTGGCAGAAATCCTCTGAGGAGGGAAATGAGACATGTTTGCATTGCATAAACACCATGTGTGGTCATGCTTGAGGATACTAGTAGACATGTGCATATACATATGCATACATAGGAGATATGGTTCACGATGTCCCTGGTAGTATATACTAGAATACAATCGAATGTAGTGCAGGATGAGAATTATTCCAGTGAACAGATTGTGCCGTATCTTGGACTACGAAAGAATAGTTCTCCGCATAATTCATTTGAATTAGGAGCTCACCATCCTTGAGGCTTTCTTTCAGATGTTTCAGAAAGCTTGACTGCTTCTCCTTGATACAGTTATGAGGAGCCAGATCTTTTTTAAAAGTTTACGCACCTTATCAATCAACAGCTCTACAGTCATGGAGAGTGTCCATATCCGGCTCCTCATCACTAGATCAATAAGGAGCAGTCCAGTTTTTGAAGCATCTGAAAGAATGCCTCGAAGATGGAGAGCTGCTAATTCAAATGGACTATGCGGTGTCCAGAATGCAACACAATCTTTTCACTGGAATAATTCTTAGGCTACACTACATCCTATTGTTATATACTACGAAGAACCGGAAATCATTGTGCACCATATCTCCTATGTATATATATTTGGCATCTTGAGCATGACCACACAGCCGTTTATACAATGCTAACAGATCTCATTCACCACCTCAAAGGTTTCTGCCAATAGACATTACACACACCCACTGCCTCACAGATGCCTCACAGATGCCTCACAGATGGTTGCGCTGAGCAATACCAATATTACAGAACCTTTAGCAATCTAATGACACAATTTTAGGATTCTAGGATATCAGCTACTTGATACTATTTCGCCATATCCCATGGAAAATCAGGGTGTGATGGCACTGGTACCGTGGTCAATACTGTATCAGGCAAGAAGTGCAGCTTGCAAAGGACAACAACAACTTCATCACAACACTGTGTGAGCTTCAATAAGCTTGGTTTAGAGGTATCTTTCGGGTTGCATTTGATACACAGTAAGCAAATGCAACCCGAAGCTTCATCTTATGAGGAAGCTGAAAGCTCTTGGGTTAAATGCTGATGGCCTGATGACTTTTTATCTTTCTAATATACGCAGTTTTAACATATGCTTCTCCTGCTTGGTTCTTAATGTTGTCTGATCAAAATAAGGGAAGAGTTGAAGCTATTCAAAGATCAGCAACCAAGAACATTTTACCTGATTTGTCTTATGAGGAACGACTAAACCATCTGTCATTGCCTAACATTTTAGATTATGTTTTTAAACTTTGCAGCAACCATTTTAACAATATTTTATGTAACCCCGACCACCCACTTTACAGTAGAATTGTTTTTAACACCAGCAGAGGCTCCAACAGAAATCCTACACCTTATTGACCTAGGAAATGCAGGACAGAAACGAGGAGTAAATTTTCCTTTCCTTTTCTAATGTCTTATTTTAACAAATGAGCGATTACTTTTCTTAGTGCATTCTATTTATCTGTTGGTATAAATTTATCGGCCAATTACTTTACTTAGTCTATTACTTCTATATTTGTTTGCAAACATTCATTTTTATCTTCATGGTACAGAATGTGCATTAGAAAATAAACAATAAATAATAAACTCATAACTTTTTTCTGTGGTCCCCTGAGGCTTGAGTTAGGTGAGCACCACTGTATAATATATAACTTATATATATATATAACCATATAACCGATATCCCTGCCTTGCTAGCCTCAGCCAGAATGAGGACCATTGCAAGTTGTATCAGATATAAGCTCTAGTGTATTACATAAGAAATATAATCTAAGGAAATAGTCTGCCATTTATTCCACTGCAGGAAGTCCATTTTTATATCATAGGTTTTAGAAAAGACCATTGGGTATATTTCTATAATACTAATACTAGATGTGCACTGAGGGTAATTCAGCCAGAGATATTCCACCATAATCAGGCAAACTGTATTTTATGGGTAGGGGTCAAACACACCCAACTTACTACAAAAAAAGTCTTTACAAGGTGAAACTCGGAAAGATATATAGTCTCTTGACTCGATTCCCACTGAAGTCGAAAGATCAAGAATTCAACAATTCCAGTGCAAGATTCTGAACAGTGCTTCCTGTATTCTAATTAGCAGGTAAAACTCAGGAGGCCAAGTGGGTTCCCTAGATTAGCTTGGCTATTGGATTACCACTTAAACCGATACCAACTAATTATGACAACTAATATAATAACAAGCTACCAAACAAGAGCAAGCAACTCCTGACATTTGCAGAGCTTGATATATTTGTAGAAATATTCAACAAATATTGGGTCTTACCAAACCCGCTCAGCAATGTCTAGTTACAACTTTGCAGAGGTAATTCCCAAGCTCTTTGTTGCCATACCAATATGTAAACCTGACGAGTGCTGCATATTCTTACCTCTATTTTATGATTGAGAGCCTCGATTTGATCCTCGACGTGCCTCATGGAATCAGGTAGTCCGCCATTTTCTATGATAATATTAGACTCTAGCGCCTGCAACCTTTTTTCAACTGCAGACATGTCTGTTCCCACCTCTTTCATCAAAGTATCCGCTAATCAACAAATGTAATTAATAATTAAATATAAAATAATTGAAAGACAAAAATGAATAGCATTTTGATCAATATAGAAACATTTAAAGCATCATGTCGAATAAAGTTTTAGAATTATAAATTTGGAAAATGGCTTATCAGTTAGGGAGTTACATTGTAATCATGTTTTATCAAATCTCAATGTTAATGAAAGATGCGAATAAATTTATATTGTAATAATCACAAAAATATGTGCATACTGCATACCAATTTATAAGTTGAGATAGACTAAAAATTCTTTGGCTCTGAGTGAAACAAGGATTAAATATATAAAATTCTAATGTAATACTGAAAGCTTCAAATACTGACAAGTCTATATGCATTACTAATGGGAGTAAGGATTATATTTACATATTATAGGATATCTCAAGTGCACAAGTGTACTTTTATTAATTGCCTGCCAACTAACTGTCACGTTTTAACCTGCACACCAAGGCGTGACTACTATACCTACACCATATCATACATTGGCCATTTAATATTAATATCAATATTAATAGGTAAAATATAAATTATATTGATATAAATTATAACAAAATATTAGTCAGTAATTTAATAATACAATAATATTTATTTTAGTTGAAAAAATGAAAACAGTTGAGAATAATATATCCAGCATACAACTAGCAGCAAATGATTTGCTGGCAGGATTTATGAAATTACAAACGACAATTGTATTAAATTATTAAATAAGCGGATATTAAATAAGCATAATCTCAATATATTTTTGTTGAAAAATATATAGTTGTCTTCTGCCAGCGCACTGACTGGCAGGTCAAGGTCGACCGAAAAGGATTCTGCTGACTGGCAGGTCAAGATCGACCGAAAAGGATTCTGCTGACTGGCAGGTCAAGGTCGATCGAAAAATATTCTGTTAAAGGAGCCACGCCAAGTTTAGGAGTTATCGGCCCCCTTTTTACTAACTGGTCGCAAAACCAAACAAGTATCTCCGGCTTGTTCTGTG
>JAOQGN010044838.1:0-12829 GCA_027564295.1 Himantozoum antarcticum
GAAACAGCGTTCTTACACATTACTCACACTGTGCTAGAAAGTTACTTATGACGTTAATAATGTTGCAGTTAATTTCATAGTTACGATAACTTACATGTGGCTCGGCCGTATATTTACAGTCAGTACCATGACACCTGTATACCAAGTCATCAGAGGAAACAGCCCCAACTGGAACCCAGCTCTAAACCTGTAGCTGTTATAGACTATACCAAGTGTGATGCAGTAACAGACGATAAACTGTGGACACAAAGCGTCAGCAATGAACATAAAGCCGTCAAAAAGTGGAGGGATCAATGGGGCTTTTTAACACAGTACGACGTTAAGGTATGATGTAAATTGAATTTATCAATGGAATCATAGCCGGGATCGTAGCACTATCATTATAGGTGTGGATTATTGATATACTAGGCACATATATTATGTCAATTTTATGATTATCATATTCTAATGTTTCTAAGCATGATTCTAATTAGCATTAGAATCATTAGCATGATTCTAATGTTTGTATTTTCTATAATGTTACTTTGTGATGTTTGAATAGCAAATTGTTGAAAAACATTTATGTTGTGGTAGCCTAGCTAACCAAACCAACTGCATTGGGGAGTTATCTCCTCGAGGGCTGGCAAGTAGGTGTGGAGGTGTAGTCACCCCACCCACCCAACTAAGAGAGACAACTCCCAGTGAGGCATGGGCCCAGGCTAATACTGTGGTTACATGGTTACATGCATGTGTCATTAGCATATCATTATTCATTACTGGTTCTCATTAACGTCCCTGGTACTCTGCTACTGTGCAGGGCCGCTAAGCAGCATCGTCACACAGCTCCTCACGGAGAATTAAGATCAGGTCTTACTAATAGGAATAGCTGAAAGTTGCACTGTTACAACTAAAGTTGTACTGAAATACTGCTATTTATATGCCGTTAGAAGTATTCAGCTGCAGTGAAATTTATTCTGCTGCTTCTTTTTGCAGGGTAACCCCATAGAGCCAGCTGAGCTGCCAGAGTATGAAAGCAGATTCTCAAATGGCACAGTACCAAATACTATGGCGGGGGTGTACGGATCTAGGACCAATTCGGTTAACGCTCAGAACATGTTCTTACTAGAAAGAGCTTTAGCATCCACCAATAGGAGAAAGAAGCTGGATAGTGAAATGGTCTGCTACTAGCAGTACCAGTACTACTACTGTTACTACTAGCACTACTAGTTCTAATTCTGCTACGTAACTAC
The DNA here is from genome assembly GCA_027564295.1 of Himantozoum antarcticum. Taxonomy (NCBI): domain Eukaryota; kingdom Metazoa; phylum Bryozoa; class Gymnolaemata; order Cheilostomatida; family Bugulidae; genus Himantozoum; species Himantozoum antarcticum. The sequence continues at coordinate 1,230 of JAOQGN010044838.1, forward strand.
CAGTATAGTACTACTACTACTACTACTGCTGCTGCTGCCGCTGCCGCTGCCGCTGCCGCTGCCGCTGCCGTTGCCGCTGCCGCTGCTGCTACTACCACTACTACTACTGCTAGCACTACTACTACTGCTAGCACTACTACTACTGCTAGCACTACTACTACTGCTAGCACTACTAGTGCTAGTTCTACTACGTAACTACCAGTATAGTACTACTACTACTACTACTACTACTACTACTACTACTACTACTAGCACTACTAGTGCTAATTTATACTACTACCTAGTAGTAGTAACTTCCATTTAGACATTGGTAACTGTAATCTAATTCTGTGTTAGCCTGTCTTTGAAAACTATGTTTTGTGTGGTTACCTAATGAGGAGGCCAGCAGAAATAAAACTATTTCTGCTGGCCTCGTCGTGGGGGTAACTCCACACAAAACAAAGCTTTCGAAGAAAGCTACGCTTGTGTTTGCAACAGCAGCATTCCAGTTGGTGTGAGATAACTGATAACACATACTGTTCGTCTTGCGCAGTTCCAAGAATGGATTTGGAGTTTGTGGTTAGTAGTAGGCTTTCATGTTTATGAAAAGACAACTCGACCAGTCTGCTGTTTCTATAATTTTAGCTAGAGTCTTGCAAGATTGCACCAAGGTCAGCACTCTGCAATTGTTTGAGACCGGTCATTATATACCTATAGTTAGTTAGCCCTAGCTCCTAGGAGTTCAATGACACACATAAGCATCTGATGCAAATGCCTTCATTCACTCCATGTGGAAGCCATACAGATCAGAACAATCTGGAACACACCATTTTACACCATTGGCCAAATTGATATTTCGGCGCAAAATATATTTATTTTTATATTATTTTGGTACATGTTTTTTTCTAAGAGCTGTTTGCTATTTTTATAATTGATTTCAAAACATTTAATCAAATGATTAACTATTCGCCTATAAAATATAATTAATTAGATAATTAATTAATACAGATTAATTATACAGATCTTCAGAATGCAGTCTATTGTTCAAAAATGTTTAAAATATTTCATAATGTCTTTCGATGTCAAATTTGAATATAATCAACTGCAGATCTCTTATTCATTGGAGATCAGACTCAGTTGTAAGACCTAATAATTTTGCCAGAGGGGAAGGGGAGTTGTTTGTGTCACGCCACTATACGGAAATGTGTCAGCTATATAATTTATGTATAGTCAGCTGCATAATACTGGCACAACGATGAAGCTATTATTTGGTCATTATAATAGCTTTATGGTCATGCAGCAACACTCTCATACAGTGAGTTGTCTGCACTCTTAAACACGCCACACATTTTCACATATTTTTATTTTGTTTAATCCTTTGGATTTCTATTCCAAGCATTGCATCATCATTCTGCATCCAACCTGTGAATGTGGGCAGTTTATTTATATTTTGGACTAGTTCAAAAGGTAAAAAGAGATAACACCCTGTGGAATTTTAATAAGTTTCGGTTTTTCATTGAAAAATAAGAATATTATACCACACCTGAGAGTCTTTTAGTCCGAGTTTTGTAGCCAATTTCTTTCTCTCTGGCTTGCTAATATATCTCTGTCGCTGAAATGTATGCTCCAGACCTTTTCTCTGACTGTCTGAGAACACAGCCCGTCTTAGCATGTTACGCCTCGGCTTGCCTCTCATGGACGTCAGCAGATTAAGCATTCCAGGTGCCAGCTCATTGCTGCCATACTGTAAGCCTGAAGTGTACAAGTGTAATAGTCTGGGTGATGATAAACTGGTTAGAGAATCCGGAATGCAACCGTAAGATTTGATAATATTCTATTTATATTATATTCTGGGAGGTAGTATAGAACAAAGCTAAGTGGAAAAAGTTCAATCCTGATTCTAATTGTACAGCACTACATCCAGATGCAGTGGCAATCCACAGGACGGAGATTATATAATTATACATTTATATCAGGGTACTTTAATGACGTTAGTTAGGACTTGGGTAGCAATGACTGTCTATCTTATAGCACAGTAGATGCACACAACCATAGCCAGTCTTGTAGTTTTATGTATAATTCTAATTATTAGTGAAATATCAATCAATCAATTTGACAGGGTGGCTAAGGTCAACATTATTATTGATAATTATTATCTGTACATGATTTTATATGTCAAACCAGTGGATGTCAATGGCTTTATTTGTTTTATTGTATTTCACTTTGTACTGCAAGTCATTCAGTTTGTATGTCATTCAGTTTGTATGTCATTCAGTTGAAATCTCATCATTAAGTAGCTTAATTCCAAATTTTAAAAATAGTCTGAATAGGTATCTACTTAATATATAATTTGATTTTAGGATTACTTCCGCTAATGATATTGAAATATAATTTGACCAAAAGTTGGACATGATTGAGCAGCTACAATGTACTAGCATATCGCTTATCGTCACATGAGCAGGATTGTAGCCCTGTCTAAAGTACATGCCATATACCTCTAATTCCATTACATAATGATGAACACTGCCTCTGGCTTGCACTTGGCATAATAGACATGTACAAGTACATGCATTATCAAAAAGATGAAACATGATTAAAACACTTGTCTATTTTAAATCTTGTATTTCTATAACCAATTTAAGGTATTAGCCATTTATCAAATCTGAAAAGCTATTTAAATATGTTGCACATTTTATATAATAATTATTTGTAGGATATTATTATTTCCTACAATCATGACCAAATACAAACTAATCATGACAATCATGACCAAGTACAAATGGGTTGCTCATTGCTTTAATAAAAGTTTAGTATGCTTTACGCCTAATAAATTCTGGTCAACTTTAAACTATGAATGCTTTTTTCTACTATGTTTTTTTAAGTATTTTAGGCTATATCTCATTGCCGGAAATGTCATAATATTATTGGTGTGAATTTGTATTAAGCAAATTGAACTGAGATTGGAGAGAAAATATTGCTATTATAGCAGTGAATTATATGCTATTATAGTAGTATATATATGTAGTATTATATGCATTTGTATGACTTCATCACTCAACCTAGAGTTTGGTTTTATTTGCTCTTCTGAGTTATTTAATGAATATTTGCCTAATTAACTACTTTGCTAAATATTATTTGCTTTTATGGGTTTTAAGTGCTCGAAAAGATAATCGCTAGTTGGTTAATGCAAGTAGCACTATAGATCAAGTGGATAAATTGCTTGATGACAAGTTGTTCATTTTGAAGCTGAACAAACAAACAGAATGAATAAGAATTCAGCAACTTTTCACACTTTGCTATTACTATTACAAACATAAGAGAGGCAATGTTGTAGAGCAGGCCATTAATTGCCCTAATTAACTTTTAAAAGTCACACAAAATTTAATACTTTCCTACACAAGGACACTCTTCAAATTAAGGTGTAGGTCAGTGCCATACCAATTAAATTTTTTCAGAAACGTGATAAATATTTGCTGAAGTGGGTAAAATGTTTAACAATAAAATATGTGATAGACTATTCATAAACAAGAGGTAGGCGTAGCTGGAAGCTGGATAGCTTGAAGTTAAATGGCTTTTATCTATTTTATAGCTAAACAGCTCATTTGTACTGGGAGTGAAGAGATGAAATTAGAATTTGGTTCGAAAAACATGCAATGAAATATAATTTGTTGGTTTCTGTTCCAAGTGATGGTGCAAATAGTATGTTATTTCTAATATTAGCCATTAGGTATCATTTAATACATACAATGATTGCAGTATAGTAAGAATAATGTTTAGATTGAAACAAATTATTATATAATTGAAATTTGGAACATGCTACATGTAATAGCTCGCCCTATGCTTTATTTGCTGCCAACAATTTTATCAAGTAACACGCTGATATTTACGGCTTGTTACAAATGCTAAAGTAATGATAAAAATGATCATAAAATGATATAATTTATAATAAAACTCATGAAATTAATATAAACCATATGAATTTGTTTAACCAAGAAAAATGTGTAATTTTACCAAAACATTACTATGTATTTACTATGCAATGCTGTTCTATTCACTTACCTCCAGTAAGGTTATCATTAAGTGAAGTTTGATTGCAGGATATTGCTGTCTTCACATTATCGTATAGCTGTCGGTTCTCTGCTAGTAGCTGTTCTGACAGGTAATGAGGTAGCATTGGTAAGCCTGTGCTAGCAGCTAGAAGTTTGATAGAAGAGGGGAGATATGAATGTTGTGCCTGTAGCACGCTACCTGATGGACTCTGCATCAGTGGCAATGGAAAGCCATGAGGCATCTGAAGTTGGTGAGAGAACTGAGGGTTAGTGTTGCTGTGGCTGGCGATAATAGATGTATCTAATGATGCTGAATCTACTACAATGAAATCAACATAAGCTATAACGATTAATTTATCTTCTCGCTTTAGTTTCACAGGTAGTTGCACACAAATACCGGAATAAAATGTTTGTTTATAGCTAGTGTATCATGGTGAGTTATTTTTATGTAGCATAACAGAAAACATCATTGAGTGCATTGCATAATATTGCCAAACATTATTGGCAGACCCCAGCAATCATACTTAACAGATACTTCGAGAAAAAAAAAATGTTCACGTCACACCTAGCCAGAAAATGTTATTAGGCTCCCAACTAATTTTTATTTACTAAAATGTGTTCAGTACAGCATGCATTCGTGGAAATAATTTGAATTATATTTCAGTGTTGTCGAAAAACCAAGAAATTGTTAAAGAGATGTAATAAAAAAGCATTAATGATACCCATTATATAAACTACTATAAATAATACATGTAATACTATGACAGGCCTAACATGTAAAATCTATGCATAAAATTACATATAACATGTAATGAGATGAGATAAAAAGCAATATGTTACCTGCTTGGTTGCACACTTGACTGTCACTGGTGTTGGCAAGAATCTGTGAAACTCCAAACTTTAATGGACTTGCTATTTCCTTCTTGGGTGATGTTGGGTTTGGCTGAACAATCATGGATGGTTCCTTTGAAGTTATGTTATGTTCCAAATATTGACCATGGTTGTATTTCATTTGATGCATTGCCGCTGCCATTAACCATGCTGTTGATGCCGGTGATGAGAGATGCGGATTCGCACTTATTGCTGATGTCAAGTCTAAAAAGTGTTGCTGGTTCAACATAATGACCACTCAATAACAGGGAAATGCACTGTTGTTGAATGTCACAAGGCTTATTAATTCATTAGTCTTTATATTAGGGCGCTGCGCATAAGTAGATACGAGCACCGCTTACAACGCGATGTGTGGATTGGTTGACAGCTGTGACCATTGTGCCTTTTGTTAAGCATCAAAGTCTAATAAAAACAATTAATGCCGGGATAATATGACTTCATGTTTGGATATATCAAAGAGCTAGAGATTTACGAATCTTTAGATATATTATTATACATTTTACATCTTACTATAATTGATATTGCACTGTGGCGAGATATGAATATTCTGAGCTGCTGGCAGAGTCTGAACATGCAAAGTTGTCGTAATGTGAACATCTCTACACTAGGAGTTTAGGACAAGAGGTCACATTATATAATAATGTTTTTCTATACATAATAAAATATCTAGAATGTAAGCATTAACAATTTTACTACCTGTAACATCACGTATTACATTATGTAATACTACCCCACAGCACAAACATCATTTATGGACAATATAATCAACATCGAAAAAAAATTTAATTAACAGCAAGCATTACCACCTTGGGTAGGGAGCTGCCTGCCATTTGGTGGGACTGATTACTTGGGAGTCCGGTACCTGAACTAGCATATAAATTGTGCTATTGCGGAATGCAGGCCTCGCCAACATTTCTTGCATATCATTATCTTACTGTGTGCCCTGCCTTCCCTTCCTGGATCATGGAGATCATGGAGGAGTGAGTAATTTCATTCATTGCCGAACCCAACATTGTTTTTCAGTTTTGTCAGACAGCAATAATATTTCAGCAATAATCCGGTCAATTTTAAAAATGTTTTCGCTATCTTTGCAATCCGGGTTATGCAACATCACCATAATAATAATAAATGATGTAACCAAATTTTAATTTTTCAGGCTGCAATGATATTAAAACAAGTTCACCTTTTCAATTCCTCATCAACATTTGGTTTGAAGCCATCACAAAAGTTTCTCTTGACTCATGAGTTTGTAAAAATAATAGCATATCTCTTATTATCAAATAATTATGTTTTCTCCAACAGTGGAATTCCATATAACCATTTTTCTCCACAGAGGGTTGTGCTCAGGGTACAGATCTCGATAAAATACCCTGCAGTGACATAGGCTTACGTGTAGACCTATTTGGCTGGCCTCGTATAGCAATTTTTCAATATAAACTCTATCAAGTCTGGCATCTTCCCCAAAGTGTGGAAAACCGCAAACATTACACGAAAAACTGTAAAGAGGCATCTGAAGCAAACTGTTTGTGGCCGATTGCAGTAACATCTGCAGTATCGATCGATGTACTTGAAGATACCTATAGCTAAGTATGGAGGTATAGCTAAGTATGGAGGTATAGCTAAGTATGGAGGTATGGCTAAGTATGAAGGTATGGCTAAGTATGGAGGTATGGCTAAGTATGGAGGTATAGCTAAGCTAAGTTTTTGAGCGATGGCCCGCAGTTTATATAATGTGAGGATAGATCCATCAAGGATGCACTGATGACTGTTTTAGATAATTATTACAGTAACAGAACATCATGATGCTACATATAATGCCAAAAACTTTGCTAGATGTGTTATTATTGATTTTACCATCAAATCCAACATTTTAGTGCACCAAATGATTCTAAGGAAAAGATTTGCCTCAAATATTTAATACCATGGTCCATTACTTGTTTAGCTAATAGAGCTCAGAGATAATGGCTGACGATAATGTCAGCCGCAATACGTCTGAAACTGCATGTATAGCTACAGGCACCTTACAAGGTTGAGCTCTTAGTTCATTATTATTATACTTCGTCTCTTTTTCCACTGATGGCTTAAAAGTTTTAACTGCTAGAATGACGTGTATGATAAAATATGCAGATGATACCATTTTATTAAAATTGTTAAACGAATCATCGAACCAGTCCTTATTACAAGCAGATGTTGACAGCTTACACAGTTGGTGTATGGATCGTGATCTCAACTAATTAATATGACCAAAAGAAAAAAGCGTATTTTTAGTAGCAAGAGGAATTCCCTGGCCTGAGCCAAATCTTCCTCTGAGCCAAATAGTCACTATAAGCTACATTGGGTAAAGTTCCTATTCAACTCGGTCACCGCGCCTGTCATTCACCTTCCGATGGCATTCCAAGATGCCACAACCCCAACTCTCAAACTCCAGTCCCCAGTTATAAGCTAATGTCAAGGTGACCAATTTAAAAAGGAACTTTACCCAATATAGTTTTAGATTGAGTTTTAAAGTAGGTCTACAATACCTTGCGACCGTTTCAAATCATAAGCTGAGTTTTAATGTTAACACCAATTTCATGTTGCAGAAACTACCTTCATCGGTGTCTTGAACTATCTTGTTTTGATCTGTCTTAAGACAATTCTTGAACATGTTTTTATGCTCAACATTAATAATTAACAGCATTATTGACATCTTACAAAAGGAATGGTGAGATTAATTAATTAAATATTTTGAGACCGCAGAAAGCTGGGTAGCATCTCAGTGAAAGCTTTAGTACTGCTTGTTATTGTAATTTAAAAAAAAAAGAGCATTTTAGAAATGCTAAATAATAAAATACAAAATAATTTTCAATCAATTTAATTTTTGTACAATATGAAAATAAAACTGAAGCAAACAAGCTTACTATAATCCAGTTATTATAAGTCATCACATTAAATAGTGATCATATAACGGTTTTGTTAGTAAATTATGTAGATGTGATATATTATATTATAAATATAAATATAAATATAAATATTGGTAAATGATTCTGCAAGTTGGGTATACAATGAGAGGCCGACCTGTAACCAACTGTCTGTAGTACAGGTTTAAATTCAGAGTCAGATCGGATTCTGAGTCAAATCAGAGCTTCTTGTAAACATCTTACGTTGTTTAATCGCAATACATTATGTGTGCAGTGCAGGACTGGCGAGGACTGCACAGGCCACTGCCACAACCCCACAGGTGCAATGTCAATAATTATATAATAATAGAGGATGCAATTACTTATGACAGTAATAATACTTAATTAATGTGTTAAAAACACTGTTTAATTTTTATGCAAATAGACAAGCTGTTGCATTATTATTACCGTAATAATGTTAATGTCCTAACTATTTAAATAATATAGCTGCAACAGTGCAGCGTGAGAATACTGTTTATTTACCATCAATCATAGTGATAGCGTAGATGAGCTACATTAATGTGACTATTAAATATCTAGTGCCTTAGGCTCTGTCATGGGAAACAATACCCTGGATGTCACAAATACAGTTATTGACTCGATATTATTTGTGTTATTTTTATTAATTGACCTGTTTGTTATATCGTTAATTTTTATTTGATACCAAATTATGAGCTTACAGTCGCTATACATACGTGTACGAATTGCATGCAGTGGTGTGTCTTTTGTTGCCATTTGGCGTACCTAGGTTCCCGACTAGTGTTCATGGCACGGTAGCTATGATGAATATAACCGGTTGCTTCACAAGTGAAATTTTCCTCCTTTGAGACTCTCCTATAAAATCAAACTATTGGCCAGTCACCTTGGATAAATACACCAGCATAATTATTTTATTACAGTAGCTTAGAAAGCATCAGCATCAAATAGAGGAATACCTAAAGTGCGAAACAGCAGAGTACGCACCAGCACTATGACTGATCGTGGTATTTCCATATTTTACAGATATTCTGCAAAGAGCTCTAGCTGAATGCAATAATTAGCTTGGTAATCCAATATGCAGTACTGGTATATAAGCCAGCAAGTTGAAATAGCAATCATTGTCAGGAGTTTACACCATATTTAAAATATATAACCCTCATCTCATACTATTTGGATGATTTTTAGTGTTGGTGAGTTTTTAGTGATAAACTTTACAATAATTAGAGTTGCTTTCTCTCTGTTTTAATTGTGTGGTGCTATGGCTATCGGGTTAAGCCAAATTGGCAGAATGGTTAGCATACTTGACACTCCATTATTGCATCCATGACACAAATTATATCCAATGGTATGTGTTTGAGTCACAAGTTTCGTCCCATTGAAAGTCTTTCCTATCTGCCACAAGCAGACTATAATTAATGTATCTTGTGATGGATTTCCATAACCAGCCCATGGTAGGCTATTGAATTCCACTTGAAATAATAATATGCCTCATCAGTACCACATTATTTCCTCGGGCCCGCTCTACCACAATAGTTAGAATGGGGGATGATGGAGTGATTTCCTCGGCCAATATTTTCAACCACATTAGCCAACTGAAATAAACAACAGGTTGAGCTTCCACAACCAATCCTTTTGAGCAGAGCTGTTCAGTTCATACATTTCCATGTTCCACTGTTCTATTTGCTACCTTCTTATACAACGTATAAACTTTCATGTGGGTTTCATGCATCTGGTATTTAGATGACAAGTCAGAGTTGTCTGCTCTAGTAGCAACATAAGCAGCAACCAAGCTGAAGACAGGAATTTGTGTAAATGCTAACCGCTAATCAAGGTTGTTTTATTATTATCATTGCAAAAGTTTGTATAAATGTATTGTTCAAACTCTGTATGCTGGCAGTTGTAGAGTTATAGTCACAGTCAGACAGTGAAGCAGAAGAGAAAAAACGATACCATAAATTAATAGTGCTTTAGAGTATATAGAAAATACAAAAGTACTCACACAAAAGTTGGGAGTTGCCATCTCGCTTGAAATGAACTTACCAAGTGACAATCATACAGGCAGAATTTATTACAGCCATACTAAATAGCAGAAAATGTTTGGAAAAATAGTGCCTAGGTGGCAAGTCCTGCAACAAAAATCATTATACAGTCCAATTAAATATCACCATTTACATGAATGTAAATAGCAAACAATAGCCAATCACATGGCGCTCAGCAGTTGTAGCAGGTGGCCATGCAATCACTACAATCTACACTATGGTAAAAATTGCTTGTCCTGCAGACCCATTATGAAAGCATCGGTAGCCTCCAAAGTGAAAGGACAGCAGCCTTTCAGCCTAAGAGCAGCCATTAAAGTTGTCGCAAATATTTCTGAACAAAGGACTAAAATAGAGGTATACCTCGTAAAATACAAAAACACAATATATGCTAAATTTTTAAATAGTATATAAACTATATATTATATTTATGTTATTCGCACAATTTAGCCGCATGCTAAGAGTTATGCTGAAAATTTTAAACTCATCTAAATTTTCCTATTCCAACAAGGACTTCACTTCTCTAAAAAAATATTTCCATCCGACTTTAAACAAACCTAATCCAGGAAACTAGTCTATGCTGAAAAGTTGATGCTTGCACAAGCAATGATCTTGTAATACATTCCGGTAAGCAGCTTTTAGAAGAAGGCAACTTCAAATACTTTAATGATGAGTCAATTAAAGATTGTGCACGATCTATTCTGAGTAAAAGTCGTCCAAACAGGTAAATATTCGGACATATTTGATGCGAAGAATGGGAACATAACTCCGAAAGAATGATATCTAGGAGCAACATCAGATGACAATAGGGTGTTATGAGTACTCACTCAAGCAAGCCGTTACCAATTTAGTACTTACTACTAATGCACCTTTGATAATAATTATCTATTAGCCTATTATATTTATTGCTCTTGACTTTATTGATTTACAATTATTATAGTCTTACTATGAACTAAATTAACTCTCTTCATATATAAAACATGTCATTTTGAATTTGTGTCATAAATATATCGAACTCCATTTAGCAGCAAATAGTTATGCAACATAATAATATATATCATTATAATTTTCAGCAATGTTTTAGTTTATATGATTTTGCAACATTCCGGGCTTAAAACGCTGAGTTGAACTTCCTTGTGCTACTACATAGCATCCACCAGTAGCTATGAAAGTTATGAAATCTGCTTTAAATTACAGTAGTAAATATGCCTAGCATTGCAACCTTTGCACAAAATAATAGCATTACAATCAAGGTAATTATTATAATAAATAGCATGAAATATAATTATATTGTTTATAATATATTCCGTTGTGCTGCATTGAGGCTGTTTGCTGACTGTATAAGGCTAATTTGAGAAAATACATGCACACATCAAAATCTAAGCTTGCAATTATATCTGACTTGTTTATACACAATACTTGTTTTGTGTCGTAATTGGTTTATTCTATCACATTGAAGCCACATTGACTTCTTAAGAGTCAACATGCCTCTGTTCAAGAGCAACTTATAAAATTATGAAATCACTGCATCACAATATCAACTGGGACTGCATTTCCAAGGCTTTGAATTGGTTGTGACAGTCATTAATGTAATGTAATATTATTGCAGAGTGAATTCGAGGCGAGGTAGATTGCGCCGCTCTGTTGCTGCAATGTACATGTAGTTTACTAGCCGGTATAGACTTATTTAGATCTGAGAGGGCAATCTAACTATGCTAGTAAACTAT
>JAOQGN010044949.1:1755-12828 GCA_027564295.1 Himantozoum antarcticum
TATCTTTTAGTTTTGATTATTCTCCAACAGCTTGGACTATCATTAGTTTTGTATGTAAATATTGTAATTATTTTTACTTTCTATCTTATTATTATTATTAAACCACTTGTAATAGATATTTCATTGAATAAATCTCCTTATTATTATTATTATTATTATTATTATTATTATTATTATTATTATTATTATGAACGTCGAGGAGGTTAGACGTGTTTTTTCGTGCTCCTGCAAAACAAAAAAAAATTCAACCGCGAAGCGAAGCCGCGAAGAGGACAGCGAAGTTGCGAAGAGGACAGCGAAGCGGCTAAGAAGAAGATAGCGAAGCGACGAAGAAGACAGCCAAGCGGCGAAGAAGACAGCGAAGCGGCGAAGAAAACAGCGAAGCGGCGAAGTAGTGCTGTCATGGCTTCGACAGGAACACGGCGAAAAATGAATAATAAGATTCAATGGACGGATAAAATGAATGAGGATTTATTAGAATGCAAACAGAAAGCTCTGGTATCGACAAAGTCAAGCAACCCTCCGCGATATGACTCGGGAAGGAAAAAAGGTTACATGGCTATAATGAAAGATCTGTGGGAAACAATAGGGTATAATGGGCTTGGTTTGTCCGGTCAGAATCTTCGTGACCAGGCTCAGAGACTTGAGAAGACGCAAGAAAAGAGAGGGGAAGTTGTTTGCAAGGATATTGGATGTGAAAGTACAGGGAATAATATGGATGGATTGGAAAATTCGCAAAATAACAGCAGTTGTGATCTACAAGCAGAAGTAAATTTGCATATGCAAAATTACAACAGCCATGATTTTCAAACAGAAGCGAATTTGCATACAGAAGACGTGACAACAAAGCCTAACTCCGTCCCCATGAGACCAATTAACAGCCCTGTCAAAGAAGCGCTCAAATCAACATCAGCGAATACAAAAACATCCCAAATCCATCCAGATTTACCGCAGTTTGACGTGTACCCCTCCGAAATCAAAGCCAAGATGTGGGGAAACGTCAGTCACCAAAACTTTTGCGACGAAATAAATAAAATCTATAACGAGGTTGTTCACTACCGAAGGAATATATTCAATCTACCCTCGGGAAGAGTGGGCAAACAGTTCATCGAAGAGCTGATATTTTGGCTCAGGCAATTTAATTCCAATTTAGATCTGAATTCAGTCGCCTTGAAAGCATTTATGGTGCTTCCTTCGGTAATTCTGCAAAAACCTTCAGCTACTTCCAAAAGTAAAGAGCATAGTGTGGCGATAGAACGGAGATTGGCCCTATGGAGACAGGGCGACTTGAATATGTTAATGAAGGAAATACGATTTATTCAAGACAGATTTGTCAACTCCAAAAGAGCCAGATCGGTTGAAGACGTCTCAAGAACCTTTGCAAAGTTGGTCTTTCAAGGGAAACTCACGGCAGCGATCAAAATGCTGGATAAAGAGAATTCGTCGGGATTGTTGAAACTGTCTGATGAAGTATTAACCCAATTGAAAGAGAAACACCCTTCTTCCGCTGAAATCGAAGAGGAGTGTCCTCTGCATGGCCCCGTAGACCTCATTCCACCAGGTATCTTTGACCTAATCGATGAACAGCGGATCTTCGATTCTGCTCTAAAAACAAAAGGCTCTGCTGGCCCCTCCGGTATGGATGCAGATTTGTATCGTCGAATCCTCTGCTCTAAGAACTTTGCTGCAGAAGGGAAGACACTGAGGGAGGAGATCGCCACTTTGACGAGAAACCTACTCAAAAAAAATTACCACCATTCCCTAATTGAAAGCTACACTGCCTGTAGGCTGATACCGCTGGACAAGAACCCAGGAGTCAGACCAATTGGAGTGGGAGAGGTTTTACGTCGTATAATTGGCAAAACCATCTCGGCCATGTTTAAAGAGGAGATAAAGGAGGCAGCCGGCCCCTTGCAAGTCTGTGCGGGTCACAGCGCCGGAGCAGAAGCAGCCATACATGCAATGAGTCAGGTCTTCAACGATGAAGGGACGGATGGAGTCTTATTAATTGATGCAACCAACGCGTTCAATCAGATGAACAGGTCGGTGGCTATGCATAATATTAGGATCACTTGTAAAGAAATCGCCTTATACGTCATCAACACATATAGATCCCCTTCTAGGCTGTTCATTAGTGGTGGAGGCGAGATCCTTTCCCAAGAGGGGACAACCCAAGGTGATCCGATAGCGATGCCCTGGTATGCGATCAACACGGTTCATATGATCAATAGTCTCCGGGCATCAACACCACAAGTCAAGCAAGTCTGGCTGGCGGATGACTCCGCGGGCGCAGGAACCATAGAGTCACTTTGTCAATGGTACAAGAACTTATGCCAAGAAGGGAGAAAATATGGATATATCGTAAATGGAGCCAAAAGCTGGTTGATCGTCAAGTCCAGTGAACATGCAAAGAATGCAAAGAAGTTGTTTAGTGATGAAGTAAACATAACGCTCGATGGAAGACGCCATCTCGGGGCAGTTATCGGATCTAAAGATTTTAAAGACCAATATTGCCAAGACAAGGTCGAGAAGTGGCTTGGAGAAATGGAGTCTCTCGTGGAGATTAGCAGAAGCCAACCACACGCAGCCTATATCGCTTTCACCAAAGGATTCAAATCCAAGTTCACTTACTATCTACGCACCATTGAATCGTTCGAGGAGTATGTGGACCCAATTGATGAAGTGATTCATGATTCCCTTCTTCCTTCATTATTTGGACGAGCTGAGCCCCTCCCTGGTGAACTTAAAGAACTCGTCACCCTTTCACCCGCACAGGGCGGGATCGGAATCCCTGATCTTAAACGTGAAGCTCCAGAGCAGTTTAAAGCATCATTCGAAATAACAGCTTTACACGTCGATTCTATTATTGCACAAAGTTCCACCATTCCAGCAAGAGAGCAACAGGAGGAACGAAAGCGCGAAATTATCACTCAGAGGAGGGCCGCCACAAAGTCCAGAATAGATGGGATCGATGAATCATTATCTCCCGATCAACTCCAAGCGGTTCAGCAGACAAGAGACAAGGGAGCCAGCTCGTGGCTAAACGCAACACCAATTGAAGAGTATGGACTGGCTTTAAACAAGCAGGAATTCAGGGACTCCCTATGCCTTCGTTATAACATGGCTCTACCTAATCTTCCTAGTCACTGTGCCTGCGGGGAGACCTTTACAGTCAACCATGCTTTATCATGTAAGAAGGGGGGCTTTGTAGCTCAAAGACACGACACAATCCGGAACCTCCTGACATCACACATCAACAAAGTGTGCAAAAACGTGGAAACAGAGCCACACCTGCTACCGCTCGATAACGAAGTTTTCAACCTCCAATCCACTGTTACAAGTCAAGAAGCGAGACTGGATATGAAGGCAGGAGGTTTCTGGACACCGGGAGTTACAGCATTTTTTGACGTACGTGTAACGCATGTAAACTCCCGGTCCAACCAGGGCAAGTCTACCGCAACAATCTTTAGAGAGCAGGAAAACGAGAAGAAGAGAAAATACAATCAGAGAGTGATGGATGTTGAAATGGGAACTTTTACACCATTGGTGTTTGGTACAAACGGGGGCATGGGAGCCGACTGTCAGAACTTTTTAAGAACCCTTGCAGATAAACTCACGAGCAAGAACAATGAAGTTTACGCCAGTGTTATTACCTGGTTACGGATCCAGCTGTCATTCGCTATCTTAAGAACTGTACATAGATGCGTGAGAGGTTCGAGAGTTCCGTTTAAGTCACGCGAGATCGAGAAAGATTATACTCTCTCCGTAGCAGAACTACTATATATGTAATTTTTGGTCTGGAACTTTGGATTGAATTTCCTTTGTTGTAATTTTAATCTATCTTTTAGTTTTGATTATTCTCCAACAGCTTGGACTATCATTAGTTTTGTATGTAAATATTGTAATTATTTTTACCTTCTATCTTATTATTATTATTATTAAACCACTTGTAATAGATATTTCATTGAATAAACGTCTTATTATTATTATTATTATTATTATTATTATTATTATTATTATTATTAACTAACCTTGACTAGATGCTCATTCATGTAGTTACGAAAGTATCGGAGAAGCACCACTTTCTTAGTGAGAGTGTCTGGGTGAGATCTCATTGTGTGGAAATGCTCTTTACTGTCCCTCTCTATGTATTGTACGTTACTGCAACACATCAGACACGAGTGACCAAATAGCAAATAACAGTATAACAAGAGCAGATTACTCTCAACGCTTGTTCATGATTCTCCAGCCTATAATTGTCTGGAATTTTGATACTAACACTGAACAGGATACACCAAGGATATCATAGCATTTCATGCCAAATAATGACAATCTGACCATCAGTTTGCTGATTTCAAAAGCTGAGAATTGCAGGTTGCAGGCTGCAGTAGGCTGCAGTAGTAGCGACAACAGCATAGTCAAAGTCTGACCCATCTCGCTGGTGTTTGGTGCAAACCGGTTGTTTTATAGGGAAGGTGTTTGATCAACCCTAAACGCTTCTGTGGTTTGGACATCAACTTCTTGGAAATTGAATTTAGAATTTTCATTGCTATTAGCACTATCTTCGGAATAAGGTTGACTTTCGCTTGGTTTCTTATTTTTCGAAACCTTCGGCAAATGTAGCTCCAGCGAAAGTACAATAGAGTGAAAGTTGTTTGCGTTGTCGTCTGCGATTCCAGTATAGTCTTGAATAATGCATTTTGTGCTGCAATCTGACAAAGCCAATTTACCAAGCTGTTAATTTATGAATTTCCAAAATAATTTAAAGACATACATTTTTCGAAAGATCCTGAAAATATTATCGTATATCAGGTTTACATCAATTTGAGAGCATACTACTTCATGCCAGTCCCTATCAAACACATCCTTTAAAACTTTAGCGTGTTAAATTAAGTACCATATTATATTTTATACTCACTCTGCATTGCTAGCTAAAAGCAGGCGTGTGCTGTCATTAAAGAGCACACCAATAGAGTTGTCACATAGCTGATATCCCAGACCATACTTGTCGGAGTAGTCTACCCACTTGGCCACCCAGTAAATGGGGATAGAGGCAGGGTCCTCAGACTCATCCTCACATTCACTGGTTGGATCTATCTTGCCATTAGACACCACGTCGTATATCTGCTTGAACAGTTCCTGAATGTGATGCTCTTTGGTGTCATCTACAATACAATCATGCTGATGAGCTGAATAAGCTTTGCATGAAAGTATGCACTGAGTCAGCACTGAGTCAGCACGAATACCATTCACAGGAGAGGGAGATAGAATGCATTGATACAGACTGTTACCAATACCCAATACAATAATGGGTGGAAGAAATAGACAAACAAATCAACTGCCAAAACGTCAATAATATTAAGAGAACTAACAATAATTTATAGGGATAGTTTGCACTGGACACTATATTTATTTCATTATTGCCTTTACTGTGCTGCTGCTAGAATATATTTGCAACCATATTTATTGCTATCAATCAATATCTCAGCTGTTGTTTGATACCTCATGTGTTAGGATGGGACGACAGGTAACCTCACAGCATCTAAATTTGCAAGAACTGCTTCTTTTTTTAAAGCAATTTTTGCCAACATTTTCAGAATTTGTGTCCTTTCATTAATAGAATCCCTTTGCAACTTGTGGTCAATCCCCAAATGCGCCGGATTATCAACCTAACTATATAATTAAATCAACTTTCGGATAATGGAAATGGGTTCAGAGATATGTTCTGAAGGATCTTCCAGCTTAGTGATGGATAACGAATATTACAACATAGAAATTGTGCATATAAATTAAATATCGCGTGCAACTACTTACCACTGATCACGAGTAATAGCCCGAGTTACAATTCGTTTCGAAGCAGTGATCCTCAGTTATTTAAAAGCTTGAGGATCCTCAGTTATTTAAAAGCTTGAGGATCCTCAGTTATTTAAAAGCTTGAGGATCTTGCATAACATAGCCCTGCACCGATTTGTTTTATCCAAAAGTTGATCTAATTATATAGATGGGTCGACAATTTTATGCATTTTTGGATTCCCCACAAGCTCCAAAGTTATTCTATTGACGAAAGGGGACCACTTTTGAAATCTTTGAACAAAATTGACAAAAACATGCCTTGCAAATTTAGATCCGAGCTGTGAGCCTACCTGTGGTTCAATCCCAACAAATGAGGTATCAAACAACAGCTAAGACATTGATTGACCACGATATGGTGGCAAATAGTATGAAACATGAACTACCCCTTTAATGTATCACAAACTTCAAAGCACAGAACAAATAATTTAAAATAAATATAAGACACAGTATAGTCAGAATGCATGGAAATTGGCCAGGTAGGATGTGCAGTAGGGAAGTGTGCCTAAGGGCTAGTACATCTACATTACAAGAATAGCAGCAATAATCTAACTACTCACTATAGCCCAAATGAGTCGATACTCAATATTGATATTTACCATCACGCTTTGGATTAGCAGGTTCCTTAGTCGGGGAGCCTGTAGAGCCACGACACACATCACCTGGCTGTAGTTCAAGGAATGGGGGCCGAGAACTGCTGGCATCTTCCAGTTTCTCCAGTCGAGGTGCCATGGTGAGACAGCTGGATGGTAGACGTACTGGCATAAAACCTACAGCACAAGTAAATAATAAAGAGACATGAATTCCATATAAAATCGCAATTTCCACCATTTGTGACAGCTATTAATGTGACAGCTATTAATGTGACAGCTATTAATGTGACAGCTATTAATGTGACAGCTATTAATGTGACAGACAGCTATTAATAGACAGCTATTAATGACCGGAAGTTTGAGTATATTTCTACCAGACAGCTGAGGTATGCTCAATGCTATATCTAATATTTCTACATCTAATGCTAGGAGAGTAAATGCAGGACTGTTAAATGTAATTTAGGCTAACCTTCTTTGAGCCAAGGGTCGTCTCTGAGGGCGGCCATAGAGGGCCGACTGCTTGGGTCACTTCTCAGCATCTTGTGCATCATATCACACGCGGCAGCGCTCAGGTTACGAGTGCTTGGTATTGTGTACTCATTCTTCTTTATACGTGCGTAGGTCTCTTTGAGGGAGGAAGTTTCAAAAGGAGGACGACCACAGAGCAATGTAAACCTGGTGAGATAACATAAACGGTGATGACATTCGGGATGAGCCTCAGTAACTGAGGAAGGGAGAGGAAGGGAGAGGAGAGGGGATGAAGTAAGACGGTACACCTGACTCATAACTCACAACTCTATGACAAGGTTATTTGACAGAGTACACAGAAGAAAGGACCTTTGCATGACCAATGAAATGTATCGCAACATTGTAGCATCCCCATCCTTTCATTGATCATGCCAACTAGAGCTGGAACGGGTTGCTCACTCCGAAGGTACCCGCTCCAGCTAGCTCACTCCGAAGGTACCCGCTCCAGCTAGCTCACTCACTCCGAAGGTACCCGCTCCAGCTCACTCACTCCGAAGGTCATTATAGACCCGCAGGGTAGCGGCAAACATTGCTTTGCTCACTAAGCTGGTTTCATTGTACGTATTAATTTAAGAAAATACATGCATGTATACCAATTAGCATGTATAGAATTCAGTTCAGAATTTCAGAATTTGAACTGTTTGCATATTACATTACTAGCTACAGGTAGCACATAAATTTAAATTATTATTACAATCCATTATAAACATTAATCATAAATTCAAAAGGAATGATAATTAGTAATAAGCTTGCTCCACGCATGCTAACCCGGCCCTACATTTCTCACTGGACCCGTCATTTCTTTGACCCGTTCCAGCACTAATGCCAACCCACTTGTTTAATGGTACAAAAGAGGTTCTTTCAAAGCTCCCTTCTCACATTTACTTGAACAGGAATGGAATAAAACTCTTGCTCAGTCATCTGTTCCTTAGTTAGCCACGACAGGCAGTTACTGTTATAGCCATGGTTACTATACATGGTTGTAGCTGGGAACAGCAGTTATTCCACTTACATGATGCAGCCCAATGACCAGACATCCACCTCATAGCTGTGACCTCTTTTACATAGGATTTCGGGGGCGATATAGTTAGGGGTGCCGCATAATGTCCTACAATAAATAAAACATGCACATTGGAGAAGGACGACTGCAGAGCAATGTTGTTTAACAACCGCAGACCTATACAGTTCAAAACTATGCGTTGAAGCTGATTATAAGCGATTGTGAGAACTATCAAGAAAGGCTGGAACGATCAGGTCTTATATCAATAGAACATCTATTTATATGATCAAATCAAAACAGCTCTTTAGCAAGCTCCCAACATCTGTTACTGACATCTAAACCCATTTAGGAACACAAAGAGAAGATCAGGAAGACGACATAGTGCACCTGATTTTAGTTTTTCTTTTAGAACAAAACTGTGTATCCCCTATAAATGGCAAACAATGCCACAAATGGCATTGTTTGAGTGAAGTCGCCACAAATGGCATTGTTTGAGTGAAGTCGCCACAAATGGCATTGTTTGAGTGAAGTCGCCACAAATAACCCAAGACTTACATTATCACTAGTATATCTGCCTATTTTTGAAGAGTGAAAGGAGTTTTATTGGAAGGAAGGAGGGAGGAAGGAGTTTTATTACCACGAAAAATGGCCATACCGCGAATAATCACAATTAGTCCAAAAACGTCACTTTTTACACACAATAAAAATTCCTTCTTAGTAATACAAAGAGAAAGTTTACGCTTAGAGACATGATCATAGGAAACTTCACGTCTTTTTAATTTTTAAATTACCTAGGATGGGTTTTATCATTATACAGAGAAGATTTCCTTGGCTAAATGCTCAATTACAAACCTCTACTCATGGCTTCTTGCTGCCCAAGATCAGATACACGATCTTTAGGGAATCCATACTGTGAAGGACGGTGATTGGACAAAATTTTGATCTCAAAATGAAACTTATTTATATCGACAAAAGCCTTACTCATTACTTGCTGCAAATGCGATCTCCAAATAGCCTTGAAATACATTTATGGCGTCTGATTGGCTGAATATTGTGGGAAATTTTGTGATGAAGGGTAGACAACTCCTCGCCCATTGCATACATAGGTAAACATAAGATGGTGGTTTCTACTCCTCCCCCACTAAAACTCCTTGCTTACACTATTAGCAGTGACATGACTCTTTTCTTTTACTGATTGCCTGTAGTTAAAGACACTAAATAAACTACCTCTTTCTTTCACCCTCATAGTCTAGCTTGGTGGCTAGACCAAAGTCTCCTATTTTTAATTCCAGTTCATCATTAAGAAACAGGTTGCCCAACTTAAGATCCCTGTGTATGATACGTGAGGCATGTAGATGGATACAGGCGTCTAGAATTTGCTTGATGAAGTAGCGTGCCTCTGGCTCAGTGACATGTCTTCTTCTTTTGTGCAGCTCCAATAAGGACTACAAGGCAAAACAAAAGATAGACACAATGAAAAACAAACATAATTTTTGATAACACTCTAAAATATGAGCAAGCTATGAGCATTCAAGTTGGCATTGTATTGTATTGAAGATAAAGAATTGTCAATGTGCCATAAAGACGAACAGAATGTTATAATTTAGTTCAGTACTACAATTAGTCTAGTGCTGAACTAATCTAGCTAGATATAACAAAATGATTCACTGGACTATGATATCCTAGTTAGCATGAGTCAGGCATAGAAATGTAACGAAACAGAGTTCAAACAGCTGATTGCAGGAATGTGAGAGATAATTTCGTCTTGTTGAACTGTGTATTTAAATTCCTACATAAAATATACCCCGCCTGAAAGGTCTCTTAAAAATAAACAAATAATAGGCCTACTAATTAGGTTTTGATTTTAGATTGAATCAATTATAAAATTATGTTATTTAGGTTCGTTGAATTTCAAAACTTTATTCACTTGCAAGATACCTGGTGTTTTCCAAGTAAACGATTTTTTTTTTTATTCATAAAGATAAGATATTACTAATGTAAATACTGGAGCTAATAGGCAAACAGCCCAAAAAATGTGCCAAAATGTTACCAAAGTTTTATTAATAAGGCCCTTTAATAAGGCACAATGACAAAATACTGAATGAAACCAAGACTATGGTGATGAAAATAGTGTCAATGCCACAAATCATAATAAATATGATCCAATGCATCAATTTGTTGGTTGATCGTTACGTATACTCTCGGCAGAATATCATATTCAACATCTTCCTATATTATCTAATCCCACGACGGGAGGCGAGCGAAGCAAGTCGTAGGGAGTTCTATGACAACACACACAAGGAATACTAGGATCCATATCATTTTTGGAAAGAAATGTCAAATTTTCACGTGGTTTTCATAGCCATATTGTGGAAGATAACTTACATTTTAAATGTAATTATTATATAAAGAAAAAAATTACCTACTGTAAACTCACAATATTACTAACAATCAAGAGATTTCCCTTTTTAATTGAGTTTTCAATAAATGTCAATTATTTCTGTTGCGCCTACTACTGTATATAGACTGTGATCATTATGTTAAAACTAATTAATATCATATGACAGGTTGTAAGCATGCAAATTATATATCCGGTGCCTTCCATTCCTAAGAAAAAGTTCTATACCCTGACGTCTTCAAAATAAAGTCATTTTATTACGTACATGTATATAATAACATTTCTCAACTACGTCTATCTTAGTTTGTTTATGTTCTTTAAACATGTATGGAAATTATTCATATACATTCCAAAATCGCTATCATTCTTCCAAATCACGAAATTGTGCCTATGGTCTATAGTCAGACTAAACTTGTAATAATCATAAGTGGATGCGCTGTTTCTGTTGCCTAGTCTGGGGCGCGGGTTGTTTTACATAGTATTAGGCAAGTATAGTCAATATAATTCTGATGCTGTTTGAAAAAAAGAAATTTAATTTGCTGTTTCCAAGGCTAGAAAAATGTTGGCATTCGTTTGCCATCTCATTTGCAATTCTTAAATCTGGCGTTTGTATTTCAAGTTTCAGCTCGATTTCAATATTATTGGCCATTATTTCAAAGTTTTCAGTACTACTATGTTATAATGGGTACTGGTAGACACTGTAT
>JAOQGN010045060.1:0-12821 GCA_027564295.1 Himantozoum antarcticum
TGGTTATCCTTCTGTGCCATGTACTGGTGGATGATGTGACTTAGGTGGATCTGCAGGCCCAATAGCTGCCTGGTCACGAGAGAGCAAGGTAAGAATGTGGAACCATAACAATACATATACCAAAAGGTTGATGGAATTTACCAATCTCACTTCATACAGAAATAGACATACCCAGTGATATAGGATTTCCAGGAGTTGATAGCAACCTCTCACTATATTTCTGGGCCACTTTATCCACTTCCTCTTTAAGGTACTGGTACATAGATTTTCGTTCTTTTAGAAGATGCTTGAAACCAGAGACTCCCAATGACAACAGAGTGATCATCATATCAATAGAAGGTGTAGCCGATGCTCTGCCTACAGATCGTCACATAGTAAATGAGACTGTGTCAAGGTAGGTAGGCAAGATAGATAGTAGGGATAGAATAGAAGGCAAGGTAGAGTTTTTGAACCACCAGTTGAATAAAACTACTGAAATTTAAAACTATGCTGAAGATCACAGTTGGGGTACATAATTATTTGCATGACACCTGATTTGCATGACACCTGATTTGCATGACACCTGATTTGAATGACACCTGATTTGAATGACACCTGATTTGAATGACACCTGATTTGAATGGAAACACGCATTAAATAAACAATTATTATTGTCATTGCTATTATCCTAGACTAGATTCTAGACTGCTAAAGTTAAAGGATGACATTGAGGAACATGATAATTATTTAGAGTGAAAGCAAACACATTATTGGAAAGTTAGTATATGCCACTAACCAGGGTATGTTTGACCAATAGTATCAATCAATGATTTGTCAAATCCAGCAATGATGGCACCTCCAACAGGTACCATATAGTTTTTGTCAGTGCTCTGTACAAAGGCATCAAGTCTTCCCACCTTATTTGCTTGCTGTATGACATGCATACACTTGCTAGACTGTACTCCGTATGCATTGTTGACTAGGTGACCGATATGTAGTCTGTCACACAGCTCAGCTATCACTTCCAAACTATGCAATAAACAAACCAATGGGTTTAAAGCCTGGTCATCAAATCTTGATACTTTTGTTCTCAGCACGACAATGAGTGCCAAGTGAACACAACTCAAAGCAAGTAACCATGTTGCCTAACATCTTTTTATACCCCGTATTAGAGTTAGACTAAGAACCATGTACACAAGTGGTAAAAGATACACATTAGATTGCACTCCGCCAGGGTAAAAGTTTGAGTTGCCGTAACAGTATATAATGAATGAGTGTGAAAAGTAGCTTGTGTATCCACAAAGTTTTAGCTGAGCACGAAATAATCCATGATATAACATAAAGTATAGTATATCTTCCATAATAGATTGGAGATGATATATATATATGTTTGTGGGTTATTTATTTATACATTCGCGTGTTTCAAACTTTTGTCTGAATCTGAAATGATGAGAAATGGCAGCATTTCTGGATGACACAGTTCTGCATGTGGCATATGATTATGTGATGATATATGAATGTGACCAAGGTTAACTCTGCTACTCCATATAAAGAAACAGCAACTCAGAATGATATTATGTATACGAATATAATTATAATAAGGAGTTACGTCATACCTATATTTTATTTGTAAGAAGACAACTCCAATGAAAGAGTAATATTGGCATAAATATTTTAATTTACATAGCAATACCACAAGTTATCATGGGATTAACCAAGCAGTCCACAATAAACTATTTACGAACCCACAGATTAATAATTATTATTATGCAATGATGTATTGTATGCAAGTAATATATTTTGTCATGAGACATTTATGCATGCCTCGTTTTGCATGTGACTAGAGCCAATTTCGGAACACATGGACCAATGATAGTTACATAAGCAAGTTTTTGCTCTGACAGTGCATATGTGTATATATATCTCAATAACCACATTATATCTATAGCATGTTTGCATATGTGCATATACCTGTCAACAGCTCTTGGAGCAAAGCAGCTAGTAGTAGACATCACACAGAGGATGTTATCAGCTCCGAGCTTGTGTATACACTCTTCTATAGCAGGCACGTCTGTAACCAACTGATCTCCCTCTAGTCTGCTCTCTATTACTATAGCTTTGTATCCTGCAACAGAAGAGGGCTGCAATAGTGGGGCTGCTGTCAGTATCGTCACAACAAAATGGTCATGTCAGCGTGGAGAGAGAGCCATAGATGGAATTGTATGAATCAGTAGTAGGAAAGCAGGAAATATGCAGAATAACTGAAAATGAAACATACGTAAAATAGCGTTGCCTATACGTAGTCGAGTTGGAAGTTGGGCACGCACCAAATCCAACAAAGGTGTATGAACAAATTAGCATCTTCCAAAAACTTAATAATAAACTAATTATGTATGATAAATATACACAATTTTTGGGAGAAACATAAGGAAGTAATCTAATAATAATAAGAGGAGTTGATGAGGCCTGATGTTCATGATGTCTGCTGTTTGGAGTTGCCCTTTTCTTGCAAGCTCAGTCAAAAAGAACATAACTCCACATTTGTTCTATAACAATGTTTATTAAAATGCAGTAAATTACTACTAGACTTGGTTATACCCGGTGACCAACGTATTTAGAGATGGTGAAATCAAGAAACGGTCTCTTTGTACTACGCATTCATGAAAGTGACAATTTATTTCATAATTTTACACCAAAGTAGAGATAGGAATTCAAGCATATGAATATAGCGGGTTATACTTTACATTTATACAAATTGCTACAATTATTATAAATTCTCTAAGAAACAACACACTTACCGGCAGTGGCAATTGATTTAAAGCAAGACTTTTGATCAATCCTAGGCCATAAAACGTACTGGGCAGAAGGCTTCTGGGTTCTGAATGCTTGCATACAGAGCGTCAAAGCCATCCCTGTAGCCACAGGGACCACAAAACATGCCTTACAATCTGTCACCCCTGTAGAAGAGAAGGACGAAGGGAAGTACAGTATTACATTTGCCATTATTCCAGCTTAACTACAATGATGCTGTAATAGAACTCTAGTGTCGGTCATACTCAAAATAAACTATATGCACAACTGGTGTCATAAAATGTTCTGCATAAATGCCATCCTTTTCTCTCGTTGGATTGGCCAGTTGGCTCACACAAAGTACGCCATATATCGACAGGCCTACACATATATATTGGAGAGTGTTAGCATGCTATGGAAGGTAGAGCTAACAGACCTTAGCACACCTTTCAATCAAGGTGAAATCACAACATACCGGCAACCTTTAGGGAATCTAATACCAATCTGTTAGTAATATTGTTTATAAGGCTTGACCCAGCAGCCTTAGGCTGTATAGCTGTGATATCACCAGATCTACCAATACCATGAGATAATCTGCAACATGCAACAATAAACCATAAACAGTCAAACATATTGATAACATACATGTAAATATTTATCACTACTGAAGTTGCAATTCCACAACTGATTAGAAAAGGTTTTATATTCAAGCTTGTTTACTTCCACTTATTTTATGCAACATTGAACTTCGGTTTTATGCGGGCGATAAAAAATCAACCAGCTATGCACAAAAGTATTTTAGTAGGTACGATTTTCATTTAGATACAATAATTGTAGAAGAGAGAGTTCTTAGCTTTCAACGAGCTATATTGCTGCTGATTCTAGCCACTTTTTAATCAACTGCTAGACAATTTTACCAAGGTCTTTGAAATATCGTAGCATTATAATGTAAAACATCAATGACACTGGACGGCTTTGTGCGACAGTCCAAACTGCGCTTTTACGTTTTAACAACTGCAGCTAGGTTTTAATTTTTTACAAATATTTGTACTCTGCCCATGACTTTAGTACCGAAATAATATCTTATCAAATGAAATAAATCTAATCTACTCATACAGAGCATGCCTAACAATCAATATGACTTCAATATTATTTCTACCACCTCCGCCAATTGATACGCGCTGTAAGAATTTTGAATGTTGGTAAATATTGCCTAAATATTGCCCACATGGCATAAGACCTATAAGTCCAAATTTCCATCTGTTATCTGTTCTACCACCTGACTCTTTTGCCAAAGTTGTTACTAAGCAAAATGGGATTAGCTTAATTGAGATTACTCCAACAAACATGCCATCAATACCTGAAGTGACGTCTGCATACAAGATTACTAAATATTCGACCTTCTCTTTCTCCAACACCAACATTGCCATTAAAATTGTTGGTGTCCATATTTGAAAGTTCATTTAAGAAAGTTTCAATGAGATCTTCAGACCATCCTTCCTCTGGTAGCTTTCTCTATTCAAATAATACCGATGAAAATGATATTGCAGAAAAATGTGATACATTACACTTCAATGTCATTGCTGATTTCAGGGCACTGAATGACTTAATAACAAACAACTACTATTACATGGAGCAATAGTGGGAGATTTATCTAGTAGGCCTACTTGTACACGACACAAGAACATTAAATACTATTAAATTTGATATGAAGTCGTATTCAGAAATTGCAGTCTGAAAGATCACAATGTGAAATGTCTGAAGCTGAAATTTAGGTTTGATGATTTGAACAACTATAACTAACTGCAATTGTAGTTGGTAACATAGTAACATCGTATACACTTTGGAATACCTTGGTAATGAGCTCCTGGATGCTGTTAGATATGGAGTTCTTAGCACCTTGGCACTGTGATACATAAACCTGAGGTATAATTTTTGAGCACGCAGCGAAAACAGAATCATTCATGTTTGCTAATCGTGCTTTGGCAACTACAAAAATGAAATCAATAACTATTAGAGATGATATTCTGAAACATTAACGAACACTGGAAAAACCAAAATGTGTGTGATTGGCTGATGGTAAAATATGGGTGGTTCCATTCAACTTGTGCACTTGTGCTATTTTAGCTGGGAAAACCCAGCCAGCCTACAGAAAACTGTAGGGATCTATATTAAAACGACAACTAGATTATGGGTGGGGGATGGGAACAAAGAAAGAATTGAATGAGAAGAAAGAAGTTTCATTCATATTTTACTTTTTATTCTTCTCCCACCACCAATAATCTAGTTGCTAAGGGGTGGCTGTGGGAAAACCCTAGCCTGAGTGAACTAATGTAGTAAGGGGAGCTACACCGTCACACAGAGTGTAACTCCGCGTAACTCGGTGCACTCCTCATAACTGTGTAACTCCTTGTTGCTACACAGAGAGCCCACCAGGGATAGGAAACCCAAAGATGGCAAATAACCGCAATATTTATGACTGATAATTTTATACGCCATGAATTGATTAAGACGGTAGTCCAGCCCAAATAGTGATTTCTGATCAATCAGCATTTCAATTTCAGTATGACTTTCTGCTGTACTGAGCTGTACGCTTATATCTTAATGCTTATAAACTAGTAGTGGTAATAGCACGGTGGTAGCACGGATGGCAAGTCACAAATTTTGGGTGGGTTTGGTAGGATTGAACTGCAAAAGTAGGAATTACCTTTGGTTAACTTACCTTTCTCTCCAGTTAAAGGAGAGAAAAGGAGATAGAAAGAGAGAAAGGCGAGGAGATTTCTTTCCAGGAGAGAAAGGTAAGTAAACTCAAGGTAAATTTCCTATTTTCGCATTTCAACCCTACCAAACCCACCCAAAATTTGTGACATGCCATCCGTGGTAATAGTCAGTGTAAATATAACGATATATACAAATATGAAATATTAACATGAATTATGTTATTCCATGTCATGCTATCAATTATTATTAAATCTACTAAAGTATATTGCACAACATATTAATAACAATATCTTGTGTTGGTAGACAAATAGTATGGCATGCAGTAGCTTGCGATCCAAACTCCAACACCTGAACTGAACCCCAAACCACCAATCTCAAAATCTCAGGCTACTGGACGCCAAATAAGGTGCAATTTCTTTGGTATTGATTTCAAGGTTTCCAAATCCAACCCAACCCCAATCCCCAAACATCATACTCCGACAGATATGTGGGCTGGGGATAGGGGTTTCGGGGTATGAGGTTTGGGTATTTTGGTTTGGCCGTTTGGGTTTTGGAAAGTCTTTGAAATCAATACCAAAAAAATTGCATATTTCACAGCTATTAGATTTCTAATTAGCAACGACATGTTTCCATAATATACCACATAATGAAAGTATCAGTAGGATAAAAAATATATACTAACATTTTACATTACAGTTCCTAATTCAAAGACATTCATAGTAGTCATGTAAAATACTGATAAAAATACAAATGATTAAATTTTATGTCAAGGGCATTCCAAATTAATTCCTTGATCTAGATGACGACATTGGAAAAATTATGATGAGGCAGGCAGGTATTTCACTTTATCCCATTTTTTGTGTGGTAAATTTAGGTTAATTAATGTGAACATTTCTTGTTTTTCTAAAAAAGTCAGGATGACGGAGGCCATTTTTTAAATTTATAAAGGTATATCTTATGGGGAGGGATGAGGTATTTTATTTTATTTTGCCCAAAAATAAGGACGAGGCAGGTAACCTAGATCAAGGAATTAATTTGGAAATGGCGTAATTATTAAAGTCATTTTAGCAGATTGTCTAAAAGTAAAATGAGCTAAACCAGATATTGTT
The DNA here is from genome assembly GCA_027564295.1 of Himantozoum antarcticum. Classification (NCBI taxonomy): domain Eukaryota; kingdom Metazoa; phylum Bryozoa; class Gymnolaemata; order Cheilostomatida; family Bugulidae; genus Himantozoum; species Himantozoum antarcticum. Next base: position 6,600 of record JAOQGN010045060.1, read on the forward strand.
CAAACTAGAATGGGATCCATAACAACGAAGTATGGCAACCGATTACCATCAATCAAGCAAACATCAGAGGAAAATTGCCCGGAAATTGTAAAGAAACAGAGGGCTGGTGTGGCGATTCCAGTTGGAAGGTTAATACTAGTTTCTGTCAAGTCAAGTTAAATTAAAAAGCAAAACAAGAAATTTCATTATGTCATTATTATTGCTAAAATCACATTTTTAAATTAAATAAAGCATTTGTATTTAGAAATCTATATTTATTGGTTATTACTCTACTTCTATTATCAATTAATTAACTTGCCTTAGTGGTGTGTTTGACAATTCATTGAAATCTAAAGCCACGGTTAGTTAACTTTAATTTTAATTTTAGATGTTTGTATTGTATGCATACATGCCAAGTAACTCCAGCTAAATGGCTATAATGAGGGAGATTGGGGCTTTTGGGTGGGGGTGTTCCATTTGGGTGAGGTGGGATACCTAAACTTCATCTGGAAATGAGGGAGACTTGCGAAGTCTGATTGTACGTCATATTAATTATTATTATTATTATTAATTTTTATTATGGATTAACTAAAATATTGTAGAAGTAGAAACAATATACCAGTAATTATATTCAATTTTTTCAATGGTACCCTGAAAAATTGCACTAAATATACATATTATTATACATTTATAGATAATTTGAATAATATTATAATTGTTTAATAGTATTAATTATTGTTTTTTTTCATATTCATTTTCATAATTTTAATATAAATACTTTTAGCATAATAGAAGTATAAAAAATAAATATAGTAAAAAGAATGGCAGACATTGACATCCAGTAGCTTGCTATCTATCCAGACCATGATATTTATTGTTTGTAAATTGTTGGAACACATAGTGTAAGTTGCATCAGCTCGATGTTTTTTTAGATAATATCTTATGTGAAAATAAATTTCAGACATCATCTTAAGAAAAAATCTGTCGTGCACACCTCTGCTACTTTATGCCATACAGGATATATTGAGAGAAGTTGATAATGGATGATGTGTTCAAGCTGTGGCCACTAGATCTTAGTAAAGCTTTTATTGATTTATATCTAGACTAAGTAAGCCTAATGTGGTATGGGTTTGTAGACATTTGTAGCTTTCTCTGTCCTATTGCCTATGTATCACATATTAAAAATGGCAAATTGGACAATTTAATATGCAATTTATATATTGCTTCATTCAATTATCGAAGGTAGGCCTATGTGTAGGCAATGGACACACCGATTTCAATTTGGTGAGCTAATACAAGCACAGTTAGTAGGCCTATTGCTGAGTCAAACCCTACATTGCGTGTAGACTCATATGCATACCACACACACTCTACCAGCCAGACATGGCATGTCATTCGCTCTATACCAGGCAATCATCTCTTAATTCAGCTAAGGCTTAGCTGTAATATTTAAACTTTTAATATGCTAGTAATAATGTCCAAGGTCTAAGTAGCAGAGTTGGTAGTGCACTTTTCACTCTGGTCTAGCAGCAATGGCACAAGTTAATTGCAATGACGTGGGTTCGAGTCTCACTTACAGCCTGGAGGTTTAAGTGTAGAAGGTTTTTCCTCCTTGCCAATCGAACTAATAACACGTCACGCAAACTGAAGTGGGTATGTGTTCCACGTGACTGGCCTTACTATTTGGTTACCAATTAATATAATAGGCCCTACACCTGGCGAGCAGGATATTATTATTGTAAAAAAGGTTTGCAAGAAGCATTATAATTTTTACTAAAGTTAGTTATAAAAACTACAACTAAACCGATATTTCGGCTTAAGATACATCGTTGTCAATAACATTGTTGAGGTTGTAGATTCAAAGATGAGACTGTTTGCTGATGATGTCCTGGTATATTCAGTTCTATCGGATAAATATTCAATAGAAATTTTTCAAAAAATCTTGAAAATTATGCAAACAAATGGGATATGTCCTTTAATACTAGCAAGTGTAATGCTATGTTTTTTGAAAACTCAACTGTGAACGTGGATCAGATTTAGTACGCGGTTCTAGAGATGTTCTAGAGATGTCCTAGAGATGTTCTAGAGATGTTCTAGAGATGATGTATAGTACCAGTATTAAGTACCTGGGAGTAAATATCAGTAATATCCATATCAATGTTGTAGTTTCTAAAGCAACTAGAATACTAGGGATGTAAGATCCACATTATGTAGAGCACCTAGTAAGATGAAACTAATGGCTTGTTTAACATTGTGTCGACCTGTAGTTGAATATGCATCAGAGGTTTGGGACCCTCATGCTAAGAAAGATATTCATGCTCTTGAGAAAGTGCAGAATAAAGTCATGAGATTTATCTTGAATTTAAATTGTATAAATTGCATGACCGAAGTTAGAGAAAGCTTTGTTTGACCTCTCATGAACAAGGAAGGGAAATGCAGGATAAACATGCGCTTGGGCTTTCTCCATGATGACACAGGACACTCCCCTTTCTCAGATCATCTCTCATGTCTAACACAATTCAATAGGTTACTAATGTTAGCACTAGGCCCATGTCCAAGTCACACCAAGAACAAGGAAGGGCCCAGGACAGAACCCTGTTTTACTCCTGATGTCACTGACTGACAATTTGACAGTACACCTTTCAAAATGACCTGTTGCTGTCGATCTGTTAAGAAACTCTTGATGCACTTGACTAGTTTTAATGGTAAACCTATTTTTATTGACTTTTTTACCGTTCTGTACTGTAGCTGTAGTTATCTAGATTTTGACAAGGGAAAGTATATGATGTTTTATTTGATTTGATAATTATGTTCATCTATATCTGGCCTAGTAATAATATCATTATAAATATAGGACAAGAAATTACCTGTACTGTATTAATCAATCTTTATATCATTCCTTACATTTTTTATTGTTTTCACATTTGATTGACATGGAAATAATTTACTCATTCTGAAATTAAACTGCTCATATCTAGATCGTATCGTTTGTACATTCTTAGATTTCCAGTAAGAATTTAGGAAGGCATGTTGTTTTTCTCAGACATACTTTCTGCATTTTCTATTGTAGCTATATTTGTAATCTAAAATGGATGACAATGACGTCTCAAATTCATTAAATACCTTAACTGTGGAACATTCCCAAAAAAATGAAGATACTAATAAAAGCATTGCTGATAAAGAGAGCAGTGGTAGCAGTGTGCTTATGGAGAATCCGTTAAACATTGAAGAAGGCGACCAAGGTGAACAATCAGGTGACGAAGTACACAACGATTCTGAGGATGATGAAGATCTAGGGAATTGCGAAAAGAAGCAAGAAGCTGCAGAGAAAAAAGAGGCCGAGTTGCGGAAAGCGCGAGAGGACGAGATGACAGATGATGAGAGAAAGGTAATTATAGTCAAGTTGTAGCAAGGTAATCGATGGATGGATGGATAGATGGAGGGATGGATGGATGGATGTAGAGAGGTATGGATGGACGGACAGAGGGGTGGATGAAGGTAATGGAGGGATGGACGGAGAGACGGACGGAGCAAGGTTGTCTAGTTCCTATTCAGCAACACAATCAAAGTGTTAAATTTTTGGTGTGAAGTGGTAACACCACTTGAGGTGTTACTGTAGGTTAAGCATGGTGCTGTAGCAGTGTTTGGACTGTACATGACTGTACTGGACATGTGATATTGTATATTGTGTTAATGTGATAATTGCCAAAGCTGCTGAAGTTAACGCACACTAAGAGGAGTTCCACGAAAATATCCTAGAATCCAGCTTTTTTGTCAAAGCATTATTAACTGTTGTTGTCAAGGCTGCTTGTGATTAACTAACTGAAAATATACTATTTTCAGCACATGTTATGGCTAGGTCTGTGGCTTGGAATTTTTACTTAGCTACATAATTTTATAGTCATAGCGAAATCTGATTTATTTTAATAGGAATTGCTTGAACAAGCTCAACAACTCAAAGATAATGGAAACCAGAAGTTCAAACTAAAGTTGTACCCAGATGCAATAGACTATTACAGCAAAGCTTTGTCCATTTGCCCGCTATGTTACCTCAAAGAAAGAGCAATCATGTACTCTAACAGAGCTGCCGCACATATGCACCTGGTACTCATTATATATATATGTTATATACATGTGCATTGTGATGTAAGCTATAGCTTCTACTTACGTTGATGTAAAAATGCAAAATGTTGTCTGGAAGATATTGCTCTGACGGTCAGAGTTTGCACTTGGTACACAGATATTTGTTGCACTTTGGTTCACAAATGTTTCATACCGATTTCCTACGTTCTTCTGGTTTATGTCTTTTTGTAATCGGTTATTCTGTTTAATAATATTGTCAAGTAACAGGCCCGTTTAAAACAAAGTCCTAATTATGTACATGTATATACAAAAATGGATAAGAGGATTTATATTTTAGTTATGGTATGAGCAACTAGTGATTCTAAATATGACATCGTTTCCGCAGTACAGTCAGTGATTCGTTTAATTGCAGAGAGTGTGAAATACTTTGCAAATCTGTTCTATTGTGTTATTGCACATCAATGGAGACTGTCTATCACAACATTGAGCAGTTCCATAATTACGCTCTTACTGTTTGGAAGTACTCCTGACACCAGAAGTTAAGGCCATTGGTCTTGGTTATTAGTGTAGAGTGTAAATTCTGTCCTGGAATAATTGATAACTTGTACAGCTTAAGCCATAATGACACCTACCTCTCCTGTTATGTTACTAACATAATTATTGTCAAAAGTGATCCACTGCGCCGTTTCCCATTCTTTGTCGTAAAATTGGGATTTATCTTCTCTTTTTTTAATTTGTCAAGGAACAGACAACGCTTGACCAATTTGAGAAATGTCACAATATTTGTATACTTGATGCAAAGAATGAATTAGAGCATTAGTTTTACTATAAGTTCATGAACATCTAGGTCTGGTGCATCTATGGAATACATTGTATGCCATCATTTCTGTGGTACAACATTATAACATTGGAGTGTATGAGCCTGTAGTAACACTTACTAGTAACTACATGTAGCTCAATTCTAGATTAGTCAAAGTTAAAAGACATTTGTTTGTATGAATACCACCACTAGTACTGCGTGTAAATATATGCAGTACATTCATTCCTGGTGATATTTATTGAAACAAATGTTTTTTTATCTAGGAACAAACAGCTGAAGCAATAAAAGATTGTACAGATGCGATACAAATACATCCACACTACCCTAAACCCCTTCTACGTAGAGCTCAAACTTATGAGAAGACTGATAGACTTGATGAAGCTCTGGAAGACTATAAAAGTCTCTTAGAGTTAGATGGACGTTCACCGGAAGCTTTGATGGCCTGTCAGGTGTGTTACAGGTGTACGAAATGATTTTTAGTTGCGTCATTGTTTATTGTACTTGTACCCTGGCATTATATACCACACTTGCCAGGGGAAGCATCATGGCATACATTGCTTATTGCACTTGTACCCTGGCATTATATACCACACTTGCCAGGGAAGCATCATGGCATACATTGCTTATTGCACTTCTACCCTGGCATTATATAGCACGCTTGCCAGGGGAAGCATCATGGCATACATTGTTTATTGCACTTTCTGTAGGCTTAGGTCACCTTTGCATGTTGCGATCTGATTTAGCTAGAGAGAGAAATACAACACCTGGCAGCTTTATGTTTGTATATTTCTTCTAATCATTGCAATATATTTGTTTTCTGAGCTGATTGAATAATATATCCCTAATAAATCATCCTAACAATAATGCTTGGAGCGGCAAATTGAGAGCACATTGTGGGCTAAATTAGCATTTTCTTGTGATATCGAAAAGACTAGCTCATTAGTCTGATTGATAAAAAACTCATTGCTTATCATTGGCTGATTTCTGACTCATCAGTGACTCATCACAGACTTGTCACTGACTTGCATCAACTATTCAAGCGACGGTCCCAGGATGTACCCACTCCTGTACAAGCTAGAACTGATTATATGCAAAACTTCAGTTCATATTATAACTAGTAATATCATGATTTGTGAAGAGGAAAAGCTACAATGAAAGCTACAATGAAAGTTACAATGTCTTTTAGCAATTGTTACTAATTATTTGATTCTTCTGAACCACCAACCACTTGGAAATTTATTATTATTATTATCCAGAAATTGACATATTGAAGTGTAGGTGGTATGCACTTCCAATCCTGTTGCAACTTGTACTTATTCAGACAAGACAGTACACAGAGA
>JAOQGN010045171.1:0-12819 GCA_027564295.1 Himantozoum antarcticum
GCTAAAAAATCTGATGCCTTCTCTGTGTGCCTATAAATTTTCATTTTAAAACTCGAAGAGGAAAGACAATAAATAAAAGTTTAAAAATTTCATGTTTTTTTTTATAAACAAAACGTTCAGCTTCATCGCCGCGGTAGTCGCTTCCGGGAGGCAACGTCATCACCTGGGGCTACGCCCCCAGGGTTGTGTTTTAGGACAGGGTTTTGGTTTAGAGTAGATAACTTTGTTTTGGTGATACCTAGTGACTTGATATTTTCACCACTTATGTAAAACAATCTTCTCCATCTGATAGTGGCAATTACGAAAAGGGTGATATGGCCCCTTTAAGTGAGGAAGACAAAATTTATTTTTTTAAAATATGCCTGCTACACGTGAGGGCGAAGTTATATTTATTGTGTCCAACAAAGTTTGATTTGGAAGCCTGTGAGTGCCGATAATAAAATGTTATACTAACTCAAACAGAAAGGGTTGTGATCCATTGCACCGAGAGCGAGTGAGCCTTTTGATTTTTGCATTTGCTAGTAATAAATATGTAAAATCTAGTAACGCAGCAAAATACTGAAAACCTACCTGCTTCAGCCCTATGAGTTCGTAAGCATCCATCAGCAATGTGCCACCAACTATCAGCGTCCATCCAATTACATGAATTACAACAAACAGCAGCCATATAATGGGCAACCTCTGTGTATCAAGTGACCAGAGCAGAACAGAACTGGTGCATTGCCAGTTAACAATCACATACTGTAAACATGAGCATAGATACAATTTTCGGGTAGATCAAATTTATTACAATGTTTTGATGATGTTGTTGGTGTCCCACTACAGAGTGAGTGATGAGGTTGAGCACGTTGAGCACGTTTGAATGCAGAACGATGTATAACAATATTTTCGGTCAATCATTTCAGAACGATAAAAATTAACTGTCAATTACAACCATCTTGTGCAGTGCAAAGTGACAAAAAGGTGGAAGTTGAATCTTTGTGCTGTGCATTTCATTAGATTAATAAGCTATATCATACTATGTGCCTTTGTTTGCCTTCACATGCCTACTTTGTGTAGAATATGATATATTGTGACAAACTGCCACAGTGAACCTTTTACTGTAACAGCCCAATCCACAAGGACATACAATCACTCGTTACTGTAAATTAGCGTTAAGAATTCATCTGCAACTTTGCTGCTCATCATATCTAACCCTGTCGAAGTAGAATATTGTCAAAGGTAGCATTTGATGTGATAGAGATCATGAGACAGACAGATAGAGATCATGAGACAGACAGATAGAGATCATGCACAAACTAACAGGAGTTATCCTCTCATCAATTGCAGAATACCATTAGAAGACAAATCCAAATTAAACTAGTTTTGGTTTAATATCCCTAGGGATAATCGAGTTCTATAGCTAGACTATTGTTATCAAAAGTCATTGATAAAGACAATGTCAGAGAAGATGCTAAGATTTTGTCATAAAAAAATATATTTCAGCCTTATTTTAAATATTAAAAACTAGATTTTTTTCATAAAGCGAAACTGAACGGAAACGGTCATTGCGCAGGCCATCAGTGGTAGCGATCCAATATATTAGCATTTTTAAAAGGAAGTAAAAATATTTAGCTATCTCTGTTATGATTGGCCAAACCCACGTGAGCGACCAGTAATGTCCGGCGGTCTAATCGGGTCAAGGTCATCTTACGAAGGATAATAATAATAAAATAATAAAAATAAACAATAACGGGTAAACCAATAGTCCTATAGCCACGCTATAGAACTAATAACTTGCTAGTTTTCTACACTGTCAACTAAAGCCGTACAATCTGTTTTGTATAGCTTTGCTGTCAACTGTTGTGCAATACGAATAGTGTTGCTAAATAGACTTGATTGTGAACAAATCTTTTGGGCCATTGGGAATATTTCGCAAAATTGGTGAATAATTTGAGAGAAGCAAATCAAACTAAATAGTGAAACCAGAGACAATCTCAAAATTATTTTTATCAAACTTGGGATCACCAAAAGTTGGTCAAAACAATGTTTTTATTCTACAAAATAAGACAAATATCGTAAATATAGTGTAGAAGATACTAGAATAGTAGAAGATAGTACTCTACACTACTCCAAGCAATTATAGTGTAATATACAAGTAGTAGTAATAGTTGTAGTCATTGTATTATACAATCACTATCATTATACAATCATTATTGCATTGGAGGACTGATGACCATAATTTGACTACAACTCATTATGGTCACAAGTTCTGGTGCACAAGCTGTCGGGGGTAATGGTGCCCATGTTAAAAATTATCAAAATTATCAAAAAAGTCATCCCATTTGAGATGCATTAATGAAGATTTACCTACAATATATTTACCATTAAGTATATTATATAGCCTTCGAAAATGCTGGCAGTGTTTAAAGATATTACTCCGCATTACAACTCCATAGGTGTCATCACACAATATCGTCAATAATGTACAGATGAGACTGTATGTTGTTGATATTTTGTAAGAATTACAACTCACCCGCAAAGTCAGGGATGTACATATAACATATATAGCTCTCTCTATCACCCCAAAATGTAGAAAATGAAGAAAAGATTTCCACCATTTGTGTGCCATAAAGCTATGCTGCAAGATGAAACATGCTAACAGGAGAACATCGGTGACCAGTTTGGAGATCAACTCATCTCTTCCTGGAAGATCAAAATCGAAACATCAGTTTCCAGCATTCCGGAACTCTAATGGAAAATTATTTGAGTATCATTTTCTTTCCATAGATGCTGGCCATCTCCTGTAGCTATAGGCCTAAACAAGCAAGCAGCCAGGCACCAGATAACATTAATTATACTGTTGTCATTGGTTATTGAATCCACTACCTTGGGTAGCATTACATTAGTAGGCTAACAGTCAACTGTAATTGGCTGATTGTAGATTTCACATTGCACATTACTCAAAAGCTAGCAGACATACATTCCAGTTCGAAGGCCACCGCTATTATCACGAATGCCAATATCAGAGATAAAATAATAAATCAGTTGTATGACACAACTAAATGAATATTCAAATATCTGTCCGGTGTAATCGGACTGAAGTACTATTTTCATAGCTCATCGTCACAAGCACTTTCTTTTTGTACGTGGCCGGCGTTTGTTTGTCAAAAATCAGAAAACTTGATTTTTTTTACTCGGAATAATTTAAATATGCAACCATAATGTGTTACTCATCAAAGACTGATCGTCTGTCCATATGACTAGCATTTATCCATATGAACAAGGAGTGGAGTGGAGAGGAAATGCAGGTTCTCATAATTTTTTTTTCTTGGACTCTCGGAGGTCTACCGGAAGCCCCTCTGGAATTTATAGGCCACAGTTTGGCCTATGGTGGAATGTGTGAAATGGACAACATGCTTTGCTAAAAAAATATGCTCAGCTTCCCAGAATGAATATTCAAATATTCATTCTGGGACAATAGCACACCACAATCAATATTATAGCAGAGGTTTAATTCTTTATGTATCAGACGGGTAGCAGAGGTATTATAGCGTACAATGTCACAGTTGGTAGTATATCTTTGATGTATATGGCCAGCACTCACCTAGAACAATTATTGCAGCTCTTTATATAAATGTCAGACAGTTCTCATAAAATAGCGCACCACAATCAATATTATAGCAGAGGTTTAATTCTTTATGTAGCAGCTGGTTAGCAGAGGTATTATAGCATACAATGTCACAGTTGGTAGTATATCTTTGATATATCTGCCAAGTCTGCATCGCTGTCAATGTCTGCTGTAAGGTAATCTTGGGTTAGATATCTGCTTGCCATGATTGTCAAAAAGTTTTAAGATTGTCAAAAATTGTTAAAACTTTCCTCAGAAAGTTTTAACTGAAAGATCGCCGGCTTGTTATTGTTTCTTATGTAAGCGAACCTGCTCTTTCGAATTGTCACAAAATCGGAAACGTCCAATCAAGGCATAGTGACGTTTAGAGCGGTTTTCTAGGTGCGCGTGTTTGGGCGTCAAAAGTCTTCCACGGCAAGTTAAGTGTTACTAATACGTAGGCAACAAAAGTCTCCCACGGCAGGTAAAGGGTTAATGCTAACATGCTACTGTAAAGGACTGGAAATAATTACCAACTAAGCTATCTGGGTCATCCAATCTGAAACAGAAATGTGTTCTTTGGCTTAATAAATAGAGGAACGAGCACGGCTAATACTACCACACCAATAATGAAATGATAGATAGTTACTGCGCTTATATTTTCAACTGTGGTGACAAATGATTTCAAACAACCATATTATTTTGAAGAAAACAAGTATTACATGAAGCAATCATTATTAATTATACATACCATTAGTAATATTATTATACTAATTATACATAAATAATTGAATTTTATCTGTACTGGAGTGGACTTTTAACTTGGTTTGGCAACTTTTTTTGTTGATGATTAATAAGGTACCCTGTAGCAAAAGGGTTACGGCATAATAAAGTACACTGTAGCAAAAGGGTTACAACATAAAAACAATACCCCTAATAATAAGCTAGAGTAAAACGGAGCAAACGGGTGATAAACATATTAGTAATTATTGAACATAAATTCATAAGAAAATTAATTCACACATGTGACATGATGTACATAGATGACCGAATATACGAATATAAATTCAATTTGAACACCAGTAAATTTATATGAATGTATTTGGTTACTTACAAATTTCTCTGGATTGCAGATATTAAAATATGTCCAGTATGATTAATCGGTCAGATTGATGATAATGTGATTGCTGATGCCGCATTGGTCAGATTGTTGATTACTGTGATGTGATTGGTCAAAGACTCAATTTGTAGAAATTCAAGTCAGAATCTCAGCAGCATGAAATAAGTAAATCTGTAGTAATGGCTGCCATTTGGCTGGCTAGCGGAATCACTACTGACTCTAGCGGTAATTGCTTGGTGGGTCATGTCAAGGAATGTAGTTTGATGACAACACATTCCCATTAGTCAAGTGATGTGAGGTCAATGAATGAAAAAATCAACCTTTATAATGAATACAACTAATCTATAATAAGCTACACAATAAGCTGTTGCACCAACTAACCTACTATATACTACGTATCGATATAAAACTAACATACTGGCACATTATATTTTACTAAGAGAAAATCAATTTCTAGTCACTAATTTGAGCCTTTGGTAGTGGAAGGATAAAAAAGAATGGAGAGGTCATTCATTAACTCATTAAACTCACCCACCCAACCCGAAGGACTGTAAGTGTAGACATTGAACAGAGGTCAGCTGTGAGTGTGAAAGAAATGACATTTTCAGTTTTGCTTTGTAGGCAATAACTGGTTCAGGTATGTTTCTTGTTGTAAATAATATATTATAGAATCATACAACTGAGAGTTGAGATTATCAATAAATTAATTATAAAGTGGCATTGAAAAAAATAATTTGTTTTAATTAAATTAAATTTATACAATAATACAATAATATTATCAAAGCATAAAAATGCAGAAACTTTTCTGAATATTTAACTACAACGAGTATACCTTGCATTACTACTAGTAGCCCTGGTCACTATTGTGTACATAACAAATGTACACAATATTCAACATAAAGTATTGGTGGTTTGCAACATACCCATGTTTTCAAATTATTGGTTTGCAACATACCCGTGTTTTCAAATTATAATTTGAAATTGGAAGTTCTGGGTTTCACGAACAAAAAAAATGGGCATTTGGTAGATTTTATGGTTCTGAGAGGCATCAATTTTTTGGAGGAACGCGTTCCTGAGTATCCTGGCACACTTCTTTGGAAGATGTGCCCGTGAAGATGTTCCTGAGTATTCAAGCCCTGATTCTTTGGAAGATGTAATTCCTCAAGTAATGCCATATTGCAGTCGTTTTCTTGCATCATAGATATCTTTGTCCATTTTTTACTACACGGCAGTGACAGCAGTTATACATAGTTACTCTTATAGATGGATACCTAACTTAACCACATCGATATTGAAAATCTTAGCGATGAACTCATTGCCATTGTTGTAGTAAAACTTGCCATCTTGATAATGCCATTATTGAACGATTTCGATTGAACTCATTTGAACCAAGAAAAATTATCTACATGTACTAGATCCCATTTTCATTTGAATGGCTCCAGTCTCTCATTAAATTCTTCAGAAGTAATACTGTTAAAAAGGTCGTAAAAATATCCCTTACTAATATATCTACTTAGTACGAGGTCGGTACTGATTTTGGTGCTAAGTAACTGGATACATTTCGTTTAACCTATCTCTTGCACAAGATCATCCCCACATTTGGCATGTGGGATTTAAACCCATTAATTACTCCCTTAGCTCCGTCACACATACATTTCACTTCCCTCAAACTAAACTACTCTTCACATTGACAAGGTCTGCAGCTCTGCAGCACACATGTTGTACGGGTTCTCTGTATGCTCAGAATGTATTATTGTAGGTCTCAATATTGTCGGTTCAACTAATGTGGAATCATGCAACAACATTGGGTCCTGACATTAATTATTATATTTTGCTGAACTGGAGTTGGATGTTTACCACTTTACCAGATGGCAGAATGCATTAGCCATAATTCGACGCCATAATTCGACACTGTGGCATTGTTGCAGGTTACAGTGCCATATGCGCGCATGTAGCCTATGAGTTAAGGTACTTTCTTCGCATTGACAAGGTCTGCAGTGGAATGTGGAATCATGCAACAACATTTGTTCCTGACGTTAATTATTATATATTTTGCTGAACTAGAGTAAGATGTTTTGGAGTACTATGCAAACAGTAGTTACTTGGGCCTTTGGACAAGCTTGTTATGAGCTGATATAACATATTATTACAAGTATATTTATGCAAGTATATTCGAGTACAACAGCTCTGGTAATTGACCCGTGTAACGGAAATATCCGCATTATATAACTGTCAGTCTTTTCCGCTGTCCGCTTTTCAGTCTTTTCCGTCATTGTTCGACTCCCAAGGGCTATCTCTTAAGACAAGTTATAACTGTAAGTTACTCACTGCAAGCAGGCGTTCACTATGGCATCAGTGAGCCATCCACCAGGTTTCAGGGAATTCAAATCCGAATGGTATATGTCAACACCATTGACATTACCTAGACTAAAATATATATATTAGCATTGTGTGTGTAAGAACAAAATTGAAGCAGTTTCAAGTTCAGTCCGCTTTCATTTGTAATCGTTTTTGTACATTATGACTGATATTGGTAACTAATAAATAATCTAATATGATTTTCAACCTGGAAAATTGAAGTAGGCACCATATTAAAATTAAAATGAAAAAAACTCCACACCGAAACCATAAACAATACATTTCAATAATAAGTAAATAGCAAATAGAGTGCTAATAAAGACTACTTTTGATTTAGATTCAGTTGTTGGTACAGTAGTCCTGCCTTGGCATATAATAAGCTTCTCTGCCTTCTCTGCACTTCATAGTGTTATTATTATTGCTGATGAGTTGTAGCATGCACCAAATTATAATATAATTATGTATGGTGTGATTATATTTAATAACAAGACAGTAGGCCTATATCCAATCCAAATACATAATTTTATAAGTTGACCAACAATAATCACTACCCAATTTGTCAGTTTTACACTATTGTCACAGATACAATGTTATTATTTATACAACTACTACGTAAAATTTCAAATGGGACCTGATCTTGATAAAATACCACCTATGTTGATATAAGATCACCTTGTCAGAAAACTACACACCCCCAACAGTCATTTTGATATTTTAACTTTATTTGTGTGCACAGATGTCACCGCGTGTAACTGGAAAAGGCCAACTGTCACTCCATTACCTAAGATCAATGACCTCACTATTTGCAGCGACTACAGATATAGTCTACTAGACTACTGGAACTTTCCAAGGATAGCTTTTGGGCTCGATACTTATTGATAAATAATTATGCAAGTGACATGTTACTGCTAAATGGCAATAATATGTCCACAATTAAGTATTTCATAGCACAGCTATTCTAGAGTTCTGGAATGCAGTGGCAGATTAATTAAATTTCGAGCTTAACGGCTATAAAAAAGTTGGAAATGACATAAGCTATTTTTTGGTAAGGATTTCCTCTGATTTCCACGAAATAATGCCTGTTTACTAATAATTTAGCAACATTTGTGACAATTTGTGACATTGATGTACCAAAGATACTACTTACGATCGCTTAACTGAGTCTTCATTATCATTATCATTGTCTAGGTCTACAATTACTGTATGACAATCATGTTGGTGTTGCACAGTTCTGACCTTTGTTGTGCAGCGATCCCTGAAAATTATTAATGAAATACCCTAATTGGGTCTAAGAATCGCCTCGTCTGATCAGAGGCGGATCCAGGGTGCACCCTAAGGTCGTCGCTAAGGATGCACTTACAAGCAAACATGTGTACAGATTGGCAACATTAAAGTATAACGTACCTTCACATATACTAGACATAGTATATACATACAAGTATAAACATTGAAACTGTAGCCTCAAAGTTCCAATTGATGGAGGCGAGTTACATAATATATCAATAACGTAAGGTAATCTTCTTTCCTTTGAACCTTAGGTTAGTTCAATTATTTATTTCACTGAAACTTACTTTATTTACAGCGAAATTTATTTCACTGAAAGTTTCGGGAGGAAACTAGATAGCACATTTGAAACACTTACACTGTTGTTGATGGTGGTGGTGATACCTTAGCCACTTCAAATGATGGGAAGATTCTATCTTCTTCATAGACTGTGACATTGGCTGCGTATCTATAAGAAACGGACATTCATATTCATAGAAATATTATTATTGCTGATCTGTTGTAGGATACAATAACTCTACTCAGGGGAGGGGTGGGGATGTAGCTGAATTTAGCTTTTCATACATACATACATTGCTCTCCATACATAACAGTGATATGTACTATTTACACAAATAAACAAACAAAGATAATATATCTTCACGTGGATGTATGGAGTAGCAAAAAAAATTTCAACAATTGTCTTTAAGTCTTGTCTTCAAATCAATCAAAACATTTTTTATAAAGCTTTTATAAATGTGATTCACATCATGATTCTATGTAATACTTTTTCATTCAAACACAATGAAGGTTTTCAAAATAGAAAGGCTTGTCGGTAAACTCGAACAGACTTAAATATACCGTAGGTATAGATATAGCCATAAATATATGCTTGTTATAGTATTTAAACTATAACAAACTATATAATTGATAGCCATATCTATGGCATTTGGCTATTATAATATCCATAGGTATATTTTCAGCTAGATACACATACATAATATAGCTATTGATACAGAATGCAGATGTAACGCAATGTAGATGGTTGTATAACATTATACATCATACTCAATCTGCAGACAATATTGTTTCGTCCTTTGAGGACTCATCAGTGCAGCTCAGAGTTATGAGATTGAACCTTAGCTATGTAACAAGCAAGCGTGCAGCAAAGCAGTTTAAAAGACTCATGCCAAAGTGCTCAAACTGCATATACCTGTCAGCTAGTATAATGTAACTAGCAATGGCGCAATCTCATGTAAAATGCTCAACATAACCAAATTGTTAAGGAGCAATAACACTCAATCTGCAGACAACATTGTTTGGTCCTTTGAGGAGTTATGAGATTGAACCTTAGATATGTAACAAGCAACTTTGCAACAAGGCAGTTTAAAAGACTCATGCCAAAGTGCTCAAACTGCATATAGCAGTGAGCTGCGATAATGCTACGAGCAATGGTACAATATCATGCAGAGTTTTTTAATAACACGACTGTTATAGTTATTATTACAAACAAACATAATTACATCTTCACATACAGGTATGTAGTTAGTAACATGTAGCATGTACATGTATTTAGTCATAATTCAACCACACTAACTACGACTCAATATGTCAGCTTAATGCTATGTAGCAAAAAAAATTGCATATACATTTCCATTCATTAAACATCTTAAAACGGTATACAAGGATGCAATTACTACACAAATTAATACCAATAAATAAAAACAAAGGTGATAAAATGTTAGGCAGTAAACGTAGTCCCATCTCTATATATAGCATATACTATAAATTTTCAATATTATTATAAAGAAATAGTTAAATAGAAAAGCAATTTTTGAATTTAAAAAATAATAATTGGCTTAAAAATAATCCAGCTAAATTTCTTAAAAACTTAGCTTGCAAGAAGCAAAATTTTCAAAAACAACTTCAGCTGAAAAGATTTCTGGCTGTGAACTATGCTAGTGGATGAACTATTATAGTTAATATAGTTAATAGAAACAAACCGTAGCATATATAATATATGCTACGGTTTGTTTCTTAGCTCACTAGTCTTATTTTTCTTCATACCACCTATCTACTACCTTTGACACAAGGCACTCTTGGATCAGACTCCCACTACCTAAATCTACCTTGACACGTGGACGTCGGCAGGTGACATCTCAAATGGCTGAGAAGTGGATTGAGAAATATCAAAATACCGGTTCCATTTAAAGTGGCATTGAAATTACACCTGGTTTCATGTGTTTAACAAAAAAGTCCAGCAGAGTTGATCAATAAATGTACTGATAACTACATGTATATAACAATAAATGTACTGATAACTATTTATGGGGCGTGAGCATAGATTAACTCTGCTATCATGCATATCACTGACTTGTCAAACATTACATTCTTTTGTAACTTCAATGATAGAAATAAAACCAACAGAAATAGCGCGCATGCAGAGCAAGGTTAATATGAAACTCAACACAACATTTGAATTTTTAGGTGACACTAACAAGGCATAGTGTTCAGGGCACCATATTTTGGTGGAACGATAAATTTAATTTGATATAATGTGAACAACCCGCAGTAACAATTTAAAAAAATTCATATTAATATTTTAAGAAGTTTTAAGATAAATTGCTAGCAAACGATCAATCAGTAATGAATATTGTTCATATATGTATCAAACTCAATACTTTCATTAGTGATATGTGAAAATGAAGTATAGAGTTTCAATTTCATACAAAATACATGCAACGGTAAATAACAACTCACTCTTCAGAAGATCGGGCCTGAAAAATGATTTCAAATATACATGTACATGTTAAATGATATGCTAGTTACAGGTGATTAGATGGCCGAGTGTACTAGTGTAATCGCAGGGTTGTGGGTTTCAATCCCGTGGTAGTCCACTCGTTTTTCTAAGCATCCCAATCTGGTAGGGTGTTTGTGAAGGGCATCTCTGGTGCTTTATGCAATGTAGGGTGCAATTCACCGATTTCAGGTTGAAATAGCAAAGATCAGCGGAGTGTGCTTGTACCCAGCGACTAGGTGGTAATAAGGTGACTGGAAAATAAGCTTCCACTGATTAGATGGTCTCTCAGTCCGTCTAACAAGTGATATAAATATATAAGGACACTTAATTATTAACACAATTATATTATATTCAAATCAATATGCATATTTAGTAATAGTATACTTATAATATAAGTTATATGGACGGCTTTAGCCATTACTGTTTTCAGTGTTTTGGTTGATAGCATGGGCACTCTTCATTCGTAGTGATGTGGTTTGCTTCAGGAAGTGTGTCTCTAGTACATTTGTAAATAGGCTACAGTAGTACTGCTCAAGATTACTCATAAGAATTCACATGTATTAGTACGTAGTTTATAAGACTATTAGTCTGAAGTTGTCACAGCTGACAGTGACCATCTAGTAAAAGTGATAATTACTCTAGAAGTTAAAAATAACAATGTTCAATAGCAATCACATAGCAATTAGGTTATTATTTTATCTGTCATTGTTGTGACAATATTGAAGAAACTGGGGAGCTGACTAATAGTTGTTATTAGACATGTCATAAATACCTCCGCATAACTGCACAGCACTTTTGTGAGTGTTATGCAGTTATGGATTGCTTTTCCATTTGCGCCCTTTGCCTTTGGGGGCACAAATGGCACTGATCCTGGCCACCAGCTGGGCTTTTTATCCTCCTTGCCCCAAATACTGCGAGCTCCTGCACCTTTAATACAATAATATGACAGTTCAGTATCATCACTCATGTCTTAGATTTCAATATTTATTGAACATAGAAAGTATAAATGACCTTTATTAACACTTCATGACATTGATTCATATAATGACATAATTATAATGACTCATATATGAACATGTATAGTCTTTGATGTATGATCCTGAGCACGAAGCACATCCATGATCTAGGCCTCCATAATTACATGCTGAATTTCTAAAATATTTAGAGCAAATCAACAACCAACCGTGCTCAACAAACATAACTATCAATTAACTATTTTTTCTTCATTAATTGGATGCATGATCATATCAACATAAAGTACGGTAACACTCATTACATGTACGTTCTCATGATAATCGGTAAGGTAATCTCGCAACATCTTTTAGAGCTTAATACAAGTGTTTTACTCGTAGTAAAAACAATAAACTTGTATCGATATTGCAATCACTGATAATTACCTGGGGGAATTACCAGACGGCTAACCATGTTTCTTTTTGTATTAGTATTCATTTTATAAATCTCTGGAATCCTCAGAGTAGGGTGAAGTGGTTGACTGCTGCTGTTGCTGCCGGCTATCTTGCTACTGCTGCTCTTGAGATCTAAATGTGTAAACAAATGTTAGTAAAAACCAAGGCACGCGATAGTCTAAAGCAGGGGTACCCAACCTTTTCATAGTGGGGGCCACATTGAGACTTTGAGACTTTACTGGGGGCCAAAGGCTAAAGCTCTACTGCAGATGAAATGAATCCA
>JAOQGN010045282.1:0-12819 GCA_027564295.1 Himantozoum antarcticum
AGTCTTTGGAGGAAGGGGGGGGGGTGGCCAAGCACCCCTTCTGCTGTAGCCTAAGCTTGGAAGCAGGAGTTACCATTTCTAAGTCTTTGGTATGACTCGACCAAGGGTTCTATCATTGAGCCATCTAGCCATGTGTTTTGAGGTAGGGCAGATTAGAAATGCCCCACAGTCTACCAGTAAGAGATTCTTATGATTTATGACAGCACCATGGGGTTTTGTCGGTAGCACTACACTACACATGCCGCAGATAATGATAATGTTAATGACAATGACAAAATACAAGCATCTTTTTCAGACATTATTGTTTATTTATTACTGATGACATTAACATTATTATCGTTAATTGTACTTGTGTGTGAGCAGATGCGATTGCGTTCGTACGAATATGTAGCACTAGGTTTTGTAATTGTGGTTTTTGCATGTGTTTTACTATCATTTTTTGCAATAAATGATTATGTGTTTGCAATATAATCAGTGGTAAATAGAATTGTAAGGCTTGAGGTGGTAGGACTCATTCATAATCAAGCACCCGGGTTCCGGGGCAGCCCCCGGCACCAAGCAAAATCCAAGCATTTGAGGGCCTTAGGTGGCCTAAAATGAAAGATCCATAACAAAAGATTGTTCCATGAAACATAGTGGTGGGACTTTTGACGCTGAGCGTCCCCTGTTGAAACTATGTGGTACGATGTGTCCTACTGACATCCCATCGCAATTCTACCACTGAATAAAATTATGAGAAATTGACGTGGAATTGTGACCTGGATAATTTAATGTAATTAGTAATCATGGAGTAATTAAAATTGAAACCAGAAATGAAAACCAATATATAATTAACAACCCATATTACTACTCAATTTGAACTATATGTAGATAATATTGATTGTCATACCCATGCTAGTCTTTTGGTCATACTGACTCCGTCTCTGCTGACACCGAGGCCATTACATGATTATATACTCATTCAGCATAAAATTATACTCACTTAATATTTATGTATTTATTGCAACATGTATTTATTTATTGCAATATCTATTTCTTTATCTATGTATTTATTTTTTTCTTTTACGAGACAACTAATTTGCATACTTTGCACATATTTTAGGGGCGCCAGGATCTCACCAACTGATGACCACAACAGGAAAAGTAGAGCCAGTCAATCCACAACTTGCACATTCAACATATGCCTACGACCAGTACCTAACCAATCCACCGCTAGTCGGCAACAACAGCGGGTCACCAGGTCTCCTTTCACAAGCCCAATTGTTACAATGCAAAATGGCCGCACCACAACCACCCGTAAACAACGCAGCACCACCTTGTCCAGAGAATTATAACCCATACTGTACCCCAAATCAATGCTTACCTGTTCAGCAAATGCTGACATGCTCACCCTGCCCCAAGCCCGCATGTTCACCTTGCCCCACACAAACTAGTGGAGGAGAATGTGTTGTCGTGACCCGTTGTAATGAACAAAATGCAAAAAATACTTCCGATTGTCCAAAAGAGACGAGTGACGTGGGAGCCGTGGAGATGCTTCTTCTACTAGCAGATGATTACATACAGAAATGTGAAAGTAAGACAGATAACTCCTGGCTCTTTCCAATCACTCCAGGTGCATTAGGGAAGTGATGAGAGTGTTTGCAATCTGTCTTTACAATTCAATGCCAGCAACCTCTGAGTGGGCAATGTCTTCTGAGTGGACAATGTCCTCTGAGTGGACAATGTCCTCTGAGTGGGCAATGTCCTCTGAGTGGGCAATGTCCCCTGAGTGGGCAATGTTCTCTGAGTGGACAATAGTGCATGTTTGCTCGATGTATCTCATTCATTTTTCATTTTGGTATGCTCTCTCACTTGTGCAATATCGAGTTATAAATAGAAGAGTTTGTGAAGACTCGGTTGATATTGTGAAGACTCGGTTGATATTGTGAAGACTTGGTTGATATTGTGTAGCACTTATCACACACCCAATTTAATATTAATGGCCATTAATGCAAAACTACATCTACTCCAAATAAAAGTAGTACCTCACTAAAGGAATCCACAACTATTTGCAAATTGCATTTCGAAAAAGAGTGAAAACTTATGCTATAGACGGGGCACCTTTGTGCACCTATCCACCCGCAAGCCACAATCTAGAAACCGACTATTTCCAACTGTGATATTTGAACTGTCAGTATTCCCACTAAAGTGCCATATTTATGCCATCAGAATTATGAACGCACATACATAAATTTCATAAATTTCATAATACTTATTTGTTATTTCATACTACGTTAACATATATTATTTATTTTAAAATTTGGAATCTTGCTTCTGGCATCAATTCAAACCGCAAGAAAAATCGATCTAATTTTACCTGGAAACCAAATTGATGGAGTATTCGTATAAATTAGAAGTTACATGTTAATTTATATTAAATTATTTATTTAATCTTCTTTATAATGGAGCTTAATAATTAATATATTCAAGGCATTCCGGAGCAGAAGGTTAACAAAGAAAAGTTATTGAAATTCAGAAAGAAGATAATATTGAACAAAAATTTCAAACCGAAAGCAATTGCGAAGCTGATGGAGTATGTGCAGAATATTGGTACGGAAGTGGTACAGAAGAATCAACAGCGAGATAGTCTACTCTCAGATGATGAAACGTAATTATCCTATTTAATCTTTTTCAATCCATTTAATTTTAATTTTCAATGTAAATATGAAATTTAATTCTATTTTAATCTCTTTTAAATTTCATTGTGTGAGAGTAGATAACATTGTGGGCTTGTAACGCGATGCATTGGTTTCAATTTTTGGTCGATTTAATTTCTTCCATTGTCTATTGAGTATTGGACTTTATAACTCGCTCACATGTGTTTGGGCTCAGCAAGGAAAATCCGGCTACCAGTAAAACATGTTGCTGGGCAGTGGGCACCTAAATGTCCCTGAGTGGGCACCTAAGTGTGCCTAAATAGCTGAGTACCGATGGTGGCCATGTTGTAAAATGATGATGCATAATGGATGTGTAGGGTGACGCCACACACAAAACTAGTCAAATATGTAGCCGATGTACACAACGTGCATCACCTTTGATTTTTGCTTTTTCAAACTTCATTAGAGAAGCCAACCTGTATAATATAGACTAACTAGAAGAGACAATCCACTGCTTTTCTTGTGATGCTCATATTTAGTAATTCTCACTTGGAACAAATGTCTGTCATAAGTTAACTCCAATAGCATAAAAAGTATACTGTGAAGTGTGTAATTTGATAAAATGTTCTGTTATAATATACATTCTTATACACAGGCTTGTGCATTCACTACCGCTTCAAGGGTAAGAGTAGCACTGCAATTCCGTCTGTTACTGATCTTCTACTTGAACCTATAATTCCAAGGGTTAAGGTTCAAGTCCCAGTTGTCGTAGCCTGCAGAAAAGCCTTCAACAAGCTTCAAACTGTTATTTGAAGGTCTATTCAGATCAGGACCTAAATGTAGAACGTCCATTGTGTTGCATTGTGTTGCAATAACCCTAATGCATGTAAATAAATTGAATTTAATTTAATATAACGCATTATATTAAATTGTAAATTATTTGTATATAATACAGTACTGCAAGCAAACCATCTAAAGATATGATAAACCACAGCAGGAAATCCTTGGCTGATGCTGCAAATAGGAATAAGTCAACAACAAGCAGGTACTGACTTCTGCAGACACTAAATATGTGAATAGTTATCTCGCCATGGCAGTATGATACACAACACAGAGCCAATAAACAGTTAATCTGATTTTTGAGTGTACAGAGCATGTAAATGTCACATTTGTCTATCAGTTTTTGAAGTGCTTTTTTGACCCCACACACTAAGCCCAAACCCCAATCCTGAAACTACAAAACCCCAATCCCCAATCCCCAATCCCCATACCTGTAGGGGTTTGGGGATTGGGGTCTGGGTAAGAAAATACTCCAAAAACTAATAGACTGATGTGACACTTGCACATATATATTTTTATACATGTATAAATATATTGTTTTGAATATCGTACAGGCATACAATATTCAAAACAACGAATCTATAAGATGAAGAGTTGTGTGCCCCTTCTTCCTATCACGTATCTGGAAAATGTTAAATCTATCGATTGTAGCTGGTATTCCTGTGCATAATGCATTGTGTCTCAATGAAGGCATCTGAATTTTGCAGAGATAAAAACAAAATAACTGCTGTGGTTGTTTTCACCTGATTTAGAGGTTTAAATATATGGCTAGAGGTAGACGACGGGTATTATTAGGACGTTAGATAAACTTGTTTTGGAAGCCTGCACAAGATACATGATATACACATTATTATATTATTATTGCTGCCTTTGATATATTATTGCTGCCTTTGATATGTCAGCTTCAGTATTACGGAGATATCAACTCGATGGTGCCCACTGATAAGCGTTCAGCCACATGAGATACACATTTGCATGTCTTAGGACATTATTCGCAGTAAGACCGCGTCAAAATCGACTTCTATCTCAGCACATTCGCATCGGTAAAATGTTGGCTAGATTTATTCATGTGTACTTTTGTTTTAAAGAGCACAACTTGAGAAAACAATCTCATTGGTCAAATTAACAATGACGCCTTGCTGAAATCAATCTATATGGACAACACTAAATGGTTTTGAACAACGCGGTTCTGGATAACGCGGTTCTGGATAACGCGGTTCAGGACAATGCGGTTCAGGACAATGCGGTTCAGGACAATGCAGTTTAGTGCAATGCCGTGTTGGCAACCGTCACCATCGAGCTGACAACTCCATGCTGAAAATATCCAATATGTATAGTGTAGCAACGTCAATTAAATATTCAAATATTAAATTAGATTATAAAACTATGTGGTAGATATAAAGTTAAAACTATGTCATAAATATAAAGTTAAAACTATGTGGTAGATATAAAGTTAAAACTATGTGATAAATATAAAGTTAAAACTATGTGATAAATATGAAGTTAAGACTATATGGTAGATATAAAGTTAAAACTATATGGTAGATATAAAGTTAAAACTATGTGGTAGATATAAAGTTGTATCAGAGACTGAAAGCCTGTCACAGCACAAGTCCACCAAGGGCCACCACCAGCGTCTCATCAATGGCATGGAGGCCATGCCAATTGGTCAGATGGTGCATGTAGGAAAACTCTCCAGCAGTCTACCAAAGCAAGATGGTACAGATGGTGGTGCATATCTAACAACAACTTCCCTTCATGGTAACGCAGAAAGCAAGCCATTGGTGCAAGGTAAGAACCAAAATTACACGGTTACTATATCATGTGACAGGAAAGATATAAGTAAGAAGGTATGTCGAGTGTGATGTCATTATGACATAACGCAAACATCCCCATCAACTCGAAACACCCAACCCTAAATAGCGATCCCATTTTGCGCAACTCTCTAGACTCTGCATACATTTCCTAGCTAGCTATTTCTTGTGATTCTTATTTGTGTACTGGCACAAGCCCAGCCCAATACCCAACACGAATCCGCAACTGTTCACAAATTTTTGCTCAAAAAAGAATGTCGAGGATGCGGAAAGTTGGCAATAGGCCGAGGTAACTACTCTATATGCCTCAACCCAAATGCCAACAGCAATCTTCAAACACTCATTACCAAACCAAAACTTACAAACTAACAGTACTCCAAAGACACAAAGCGCAAACCCCAGAGGACACTGCTAAGTACTGGCCAGAGTTATCATCCAAATGCTTGACAATAAAAACGGCAATCAGTGGCCTGAGACCTCTGGCTAACTTAATGGGTGAGAGGGTACCTCAATCATAGAGTGTTTAGTCATTGATCTATTTAGGCCAGTGGTTCGGAAGGATATTTGTCTCAAGGGTTACTCTATACATAGTGAAAGCTGCTACATCGCTACACCCAGTCCGTGCGACAATTCTGGGGTGCAGCTGCTTAGAGTACAATTATATTTAAGTGTATATATATAGTTGTAAGGAGCTATTGAAAAGTATGTACAGTATGAGCAGTTACAGGTAATACTCATGTGATGAGTACGCTGATTTTAAATTTCAATTTGGCAATAAAATTTACATACAGTATACCATGCCAGCCGTGAATGCACACGATTGGCGCGTAAACCATATAAAAATAACTATGTACCTGACCAGCTTCGTAGCAGAATATACTGCGGTGAACAGGTCCACCCCTCCACCCAAAAAATCCATTACAATATTCGGGCCATAGGCATTATCAATATACTCATGTTAGGTATCGATAGTTTAAATCTGATGAAAATACATTTGCCCCATAAGCCTTATAATTACAACTCTGGTTGGAATACCACCAGCGACTGTGTAGTTGGTGTATAATTACAACTGTCCACTGAGGTTCGTTCCACTACAGATCTGCTCAAGTTTCAACTGTGTAGTTGAGCAGCTGCATAGTGGAACGTACTACAGTGGACAGTTTACCCTTTCACCAAAAATTCCATTACAATATGTACTTTCAGTCAATATGCATAAATTACACAGCGAGCAGCTACTATATTGAATATTGTATTCCCAAGTATCTCCTGTTTTGTAGCAGCGTCAAGTCGTGAAGCCTCAATGATACCAGTTTACCAGGAGTCAGGTGCTAACAGAACGGAGCATGGCTTGAGACCACCATCTTACTATCAGCCGAAGTTCAACACACAAGTTCAATACACCGATGGATGGCCATCACGTAATCCCTCACAGTATACAGCCTATCAGCAGTCAGCTACTCAGCCCCAAATTTATCATCAACAATCGCACCAGATTCCCAATTACTCAAGCCAACATTTAGAGTCGCGGCAGAGTCCAACAGATTCATCCTATAATAGATTTTCCGTTCCCCTAATGATACCACAAACGCCGGGGACGAGTTCTGCAAATTTTGTTATAAATCATCAACCAAGCAAGTCAGACCAATATCTCAGGCCTGATCTAAAAGAGTCACATCAAATGCCAGTAGATCCATCATATTCTCATTTCTCCGTTCCCTCAATGACACCTCAGACGCCGGACATGAATTCTCGTACTTCTGGTATGAATTACCTTCCAAGTGATTCAGACCAATATTTGAGGCAAAATCCAAGCAGATCACATCAAGTCGCTTCAGACCCTGCATCATATAGTCGGTTCTTAGTGCCGCTAATGACAGCTCAAACACCATACGCATCCTCTATGGCAGTAGCCTCTATGGCCAGTGCTGCGAATCACCTCCCAAGTAATTCCGGCCAATATTTGACTCAAAGGCAAGTCCCTGTGGACCCATCTAAAACTTCAGTTACACAGCAGCTACCAACTTCTTCGAGCCAATATTTGACTACAGGTCAAGTCCCTGTGGAGCCAGGTAAGACTTCAGTTATGCAGCAGTTACCAACTTCCTCGAGCCAATATTTGACTCCAAGTCAAGTTCCTGTAGACCCATCTAAGACTTCAGTTATGCAGCAGTTACAAACTTCTTCGGACCCATATTTGGCTCCAAGTCAAATCCCTGTGGACCCATCTAAGACTTCAGTTATGCAGCAGTTACCAACTTCTTCGAGCCAATATTTGACTCCAAGTCAAGTTCCTGTGGACCCATCTAAGACTTCAGTTATGCAGCAGTTGCAAACTTCTTCGGACCCATATTTGACTCCAAGTCAAGGCCCTGGGGAGCCATCTAAGACTTCAGTTATGCAGCAACCACCAACTTCCTCGGACCCATATTTGACTCCAAGTCAAGTTCTCATTGAACCATCTAAGACTTCAGTTAAGCAGCAGTTACCAAATTCTTCGGACCCGTATTTGATGTCAAGCCAAGTCGTTGTTGGGCCATCTAGGACTTCAGTTATGCATCAGCATATGAGTAATTCAGACCAGTATTTGAAGCCAAATCAAGTTTCAAGAGATCCATCGTTATATTATGGCAATTTCTCTGTTCCCCTGATGTCAGCTCAAACTCCCAACACAAACTCTATGGCTAGTATAATGTACCAATCAGCTCATGAAAGACCAGAGGGAGTGGACAGGAGTACTCTGACCACAAATCAGGTGGGTCTGTGTAATCTGTACATAGTATGGAAACTTCTTCATGCGCAGATTGGGTGGGATGAGGGTTTAGACCGGGCAGCGTCATATATTTAATAGCTTGTGCTAGGTGTAGCCAAAGATGATCAAATATACAAAACTATTTTAATCATCTTTAGCACAGCATGCCAGTTCCTCGATTATGGTTGGGATTTTAGATTGTTGTGTGACTAGACTTTATCAAGAGAAGAAAACTTCTCTGCATTGGTTTTTCTCCCAGTACACTGGCTGTCACTCAAACTTGCAATACTATGCCTGCCCTCATAATCTCATATCTAGTAGGGCCACCCCTCAGTGTATTACCAAGACTGGTTTAACCGATAGGGTAAAATATACCACAGGTTTTATGAGCAAATAAACCCTGGGTTTTAAACCATCCATTTTATTTAGAGCTGGGCGAACCTACTTGTCATAAATACATTATAAAAAATACCGTTGCACTACCACGACTGTGTACTACATACTGTGTCCAGTTGTACTACCATGACTGTGTGCCACATACTGTGTACTGTTGTACTACCATGACTGTGTACTACATACTGTGTACCATTGTTCTACCATGACTGTGTGCCACATACTGTGTACCGTTGTACCACCATGACTGTGTACTACATACTGTGTACCGTTGTTCTACCATGACTGTGTACTACATACTGTGTACTGTTGTACTACCATGACTGTGTACTACATACTGTGTACCGTTGTACTACCATGACTGTGTACTACATATTGTGTACCGCTGTGCTATCATGACTGTAGATAGCAGATGCACAAGATAGAGCCTTGATAGTGTCATGAGTAACAGAAACTTCAACTGCCAACCAATAATGTAATTTAATCTATAATAAAATTATCTATATACAACAGATTATTGATTGCCGAGTCTGTCCGCAGTTTTACTAACCAGTCACAGTTGCCCATCTTGTTTTACTCACAGCACTATCCATATACTATACCAGTGCAGAGTGCACACAGCTCTCATAGTTCTTATACATTGCAATCAATCACTGACTCATCGGCCATTCACTGATTAGACGCAAGCAGCACGACATATTTAGGTCTAAAGGTCAATCCAGACGTCCAGATAAAACGGCCAATAGAAATTTTGATCCTGCTCGAACCGGCACCGGATCGAGATTGTCGCGAAGTGTATCATCCTCATTTGACAGGCTGATCATAATAAACTCAGCAAAATTCAGAAATCATTTAGTGAAAAGAATTTAGAAAGGAAATCGCCGTGGAAATATATATATATATATTAATGTATATATATATATACGTAGATGCGTATATAGATATACTGATAAATATGGTGCGGTCTGGGTAGTACAGAATAAAAATATGGTTTCGGGTGTATTCCCTGGAACTGCTCATACCGAGTATGATTTTCAGCAGTTCCTTGCAATATAATTATACCTTATATTGTCTACTAAGTAACTGTAGCCTATAAATGCCACAGAGGCTGAGTGTAAATATGTAGTAGCCAACACTACAAGCAGAGTG
Source organism: Himantozoum antarcticum (assembly GCA_027564295.1). Lineage (NCBI taxonomy): Eukaryota > Metazoa > Bryozoa > Gymnolaemata > Cheilostomatida > Bugulidae > Himantozoum > Himantozoum antarcticum. Next base: position 9,582 of record JAOQGN010045282.1, read on the forward strand.
ACTCGGAGAATTTAACAACTGACCACTTGATCACAGTTCGGACACTTTACCACCAAGCCAAACTGCTCACCCTAATGTGATACTTGCTAACACATGAATCCACGTGTGTCGCTATAATATTCCGTCCAATCAAAGTGCAGATATTGTGACTTTTTCATCCAATCTCATGAGCAAAGTTCAACTGTACCAAACAGTCCAGTCTGAGTCATCGGATCAGATTCGCGTCGAACCCAATCTGTCCGCCATTGGAAATAGACTCACAACCAAGAATCAGAACATTGATCGGAACGATTGGATTAACCATAAGTGGCAGAGTCGGCAGCTCTTGCCACTCTGGTCTCACAGCAATGACACAGGTTAGCTGTAAAGACATGGATTTCACTTACGACCTGGAGGTTTTTGTCCTATAAAAGGTTTTCCTCCTTGCCGATCGAGCTAATAATAATCTTACGTAGTGTGCAGTGGGTTCCACTCGATTAGCTGGTGGAGCTGTTCATTGGTTACCACATAAAATAATAATTGATGCCTGGCGCGCACGATATTACCATTATCGTTACCGTTATTATCTTATTGTTATTATTGTTATGTTTGTCGGTATGACTGCCTACATTTGGCCTAACCCTTTCTCAGGGAGACCTTCAGAGGTCCTGTCAGTAGGTCAGAAGAAAAGAACAAATGGGTAGAGATAAAGAGCTCTGTATCCTTTCCTCCTGACTCACCCTCTCTGACTCACCCAACCTCTCAAGAGGGTCCGGAGAAGGGATGCAGTGTGATGTCAAATCACAATTTTTACACTCAAAATTTGTATAAACTAATTTCTCAATGCTTGGCACATTGATGTATTATGTACTATATTTTGGGTAGCCAATTATAGTTCATCATTTTTTACATGTGACCACGCTAAAGTGATATTCTAGCAACATGGTTTGAAACATCATTGCAATCAATGCTATATTTGATACAATATTAATATCATAGGTAGCGGTGGCGTAATGGTAGAACTTGCAGCAATGACATGAGTTATATGCAAAGACCTGGGTTCGAGTCTCACCTACTAGATGTTTTCGCCCCGAAGGTTTCCTTGCTCATTTATTGAACCTAACATTAATATCTGGGCCGTGGTCTCCTAAATACTAGACTAGGTCTATCTGGAGATCACGTAAAGAAATGACAAAAAATATATAATATTATATATAGAATATGTGCGTGCACCGGCGAAGACACTGGCCCAAAATCAGGGGGCACTCAATATACCCTACTGAAAGAAATTATTGATTGGAATTCATTTTAGCTATTTTCGCTAATGGAAAATTTGCCAAAAATTAATTTCACTAATATTTAATTCCTTCGAAGATTTAAAGTTTTAATAGTATAATTTGAAGGTTCTATGTAAACAACACTTTGTGTAATTTCAAATTTCGCTAGTTCAAAATTCACTAAAAATAAAGTCTGCTAATTGAGTTCTGTGTGGGTGATTCGCCAAAATTTAGTTTGCTAATAGTTTCTTCTAGTAGGGCATTTGCAATATTATATTAATGATCAGTTATGAATTCGTTCGTTTAGTATAATGATAATGTACATGCAAAATGATAGGAGTATTTTGCATCTTCAAGAATAGTTGAGTGACAAATATTTATAAGCTCGAGTGTTGCAGGGATATGATAGCGTACCAAGAAGTCAGGTAATGCTGACAAGTAACCACAACTACAGGCAGAGTAGCCTTATGGAGCCCAAAGCCCAAGTATTTAGCCAAGGCACTCAATATGAAGAAAGAGAATCCTTGGTCTCGCTGTCAAGAAAATCTCAATCTCACTCTCATGACAGAGGGAACATTGAGTCATATTGTGAGACGCGTTGTTATAATACCAATGACGCCCCTCAACATGAGAGTCGAAATGTAAGAAGATTTACTACTAGTTATTTTATTCATTTCATTTTGTTTTATTCATTTTATTTTATTCATTTTATTCATTCATTTTATTTTATTCATTTATTTTATTCATTTAGTTTTATTTATTTCTTTCTGTCTTTATCTATTTAGACATGCATTTATTGATGCTGTTATTTATTAACTTATAGAAATTGACGTCAATTTTATAACAACATTGCTATCAATGATGAAATAACTTGCTGAAATCTGACTTGATTGCTAATAAAGCCAAATGGTTCATATTTAGCATATGCATATCATTCAACTGATTAAAAACAAGCACCCACTCAATGTATTAAAAGCATCAATCTAATACAGAATTACCAGTGTATGGCAGTAAATATGAAATTATAAACTATTGAATCCAGCAGCGAAAACAAAAGAGACGGTTATGAGAAGTAAAAAAGACTGTGAGGCAAACAAAGAAAAGAGTTCTAAGAATTTTTTGTCCATGACACCATGCACGTGGTTGAAAATAGACTAAAAGCTAGATAATTAGATGCTTTGCTTTTATAATGTCCTGTTTGAGAAATTTAATATGGGAAAAAGTACTTTTTTGCTTTTCGTTGTGTAATTGGGAACCACTGTTCAAAGGGTAAGCTTTTTTTCTATTCTTTAAGTGGAGAGATTGAGCCAAATTACAGCAAATCTTCTTGGTGCTTTGATGGTTTATTGTCTCATAGGCAGCAAATAGAGCAGCGGAGAATAATATGGAAAACTAAATAGACTAAATAGACGTCCCCAAAATGGTGAGATAATTGTGTCAATTGTATGGCCTAAGTCATGTTTTGAGGTGAATGTATCAATTTTGCACCCTTCCAAGCTTATTTGAGTTGTCAAGAGTTTTTAATCATGCTCTTCATCACCCAGCATAATGAAATCACACTTGCGTAGCAAACATCGAGGGTTTGATCAAGCACACCGTGTATGCTAGCCTGATTTCTCAGCTCGAAGCCTTGTATGTATAGGTCACACACCTTGGTAGCCCCAGTAATCGAAACTTACATTGTAGTAACAAGAACGAATGTGAACCAATTATAATTGACAACTGTGTGTTGTTACAGAGAATGGGACACAGAGTCACCAGGAAGCAATCATCTGAGTCCAGTGATGGTGATGACAGATCGGAGAGTATGATGGAGAAATTAGAGCGGAAATCTCTTAATATTCCAGGTAGGATGATGATAATAATCACATATATATATATATTGTATATAATTGTACATATATATATGTATATATGTATGTATGTATGTATGTATGTATGTATGTATGTATGTATGTATGTATGTATGTATGTATGTATGT
>JAOQGN010045393.1:0-12815 GCA_027564295.1 Himantozoum antarcticum
AAACAATCATATTTCCATGTATTTACATGTAAGTAACATCATAACAGCATAATAGTATCTTAATTGCAGTGAAAATATAAAATTAAAATATTTTAAAATTTTTGGATTTTCCCTAGACAATCCGGTACTGGGCCAGACTGCGCTGAGGACAATTCGACAGTGAAACGGTTAATGCCTACGGTACTGAAATAATTCTATATTAAACGGCTTTGTAAAGCCTAAATATGGGGTCAACAACCTATACAATATACCTATATTATATAACAATATACAATGTAGATTGTTTGCCCACCGGTGGGGCGACAACCTACATAGCACTATAACTACTCATTCTTTAGAATGAGAAATGGAGCTAGAACATTATACTGCTATCATAGTTTGTATAAAATAATGTGTACCTTATGTTGGCATTATAAAGTAGTGGGCATTTATGGGCGTTAAAAATCAATATATAAGTTGACCAAAGATTGCACAGTTACAGTGATTTGGCAAAGCGCAAACTATTCCAATTTATGAAAGTTGAAAAGACTTGTAATGTGATTCAGTTAGGTGAATGTCCTTCAGCATCAATAGATCGACAGATTCGTTAAACATATATCAAGATAAATCAATGCATACAGAGGACAGGAGTGAGTTGTCCATACCGTTACCACTGTCAGATGTGCTCAAGAATGCCCACTATAAATTTGATCAATGCTTTCGTGCATGCCATCAATATATTATTTATGTGATAATTTTGTCAGTATTATTGTAACTATATGATGCAGTGTATAAAGCCATATTGATGTCTGAAAACTAAAATGACTCTGTGTTGATGTTTCACAATTTATAAGATTGACTCCCAACACTTTCATACTATTTTGTGTAAGGATTTTGTGGGTGTCGATATTGAATTCTATTTCTATGCAATGAAAAGTATTAGCCTGTTACATGTGTTCTGAATTATGTATTACATATTGACTTAGATTATGATTAATGAACAAGTATTGAAGCCACTCTTGACATTTCACGTTTGAAATGTATGTTTATGATATGTATTACGCTCGCTTGATATCCCAGTTTAATAAGTAGGCCTACATGTTGGCATTATTATTAGAGGTTTTATTATATATATTATATTCTATGCCATGTTATATATATTATCATGATTATATAATTTTGTAGAAATTGTACCATGAGTCCATTCTGGATGACCATAGACACATTCTAGCTATATTACAAGGAATACCTAGTCTAATGCCACCAATTGATCATCTGTGTGAATTGTTACCGAGACTAAATGCCAGATACTACTCCATATCATCGTCTCCAAAGGTTAGCTCTTCACCCACTTTATTGAACCCACCTCACTTTACCCACCTCACTCATCATGAAGTTAATATAATATGGGATCCTCAAAATCTGGACTTACTTTGCTGTTTGTCAAGTTACAATAAAAATTTCGTAGTATGTAGTATTTGGTTTTCATACATTGGAATACATTGGGTCGCAGGGGTTTGGAGTTGTCGCAGTCCACCTTTTACAATACTCAGAAACTCAGATAAAGGCTATCGCAGACCCAGTTGCTAGCCTGTCGGAGAGCATACAATCAAGCTCAACATGTTGAGGCTTTTCCCATCGGTGTGTCCCGTTCTTTTCCACACAAGCACCGTGCGATGCAGAGTGCTATAATATATGTATGATTAATGGAACCCCGTGATCGTAGGTGTTCGTAAAACTTTGTGTCGTTCTGTGACCTTTGTAAATCCTCTTTCATCCAAGAGTGTAACTATGCCAAGATCATATACAAACAGCATTGATGTCCTCGCTTGTTTTTGTAATTGCAAAGCTGAAGTTGATTGACATCAATGCTCCTACATTGCGCGCACGTACCTTTATGATGCATGGGAACCATGGCGTCGCAGGAGAGGCGAGAACACAACTCGTGGAACCGTTGTGTTGCAACAGTTGGGACATGTATGGAAGACAGCTTTAGTTATTGCATAAAGCGGTTGCACACTACATCTACAACTGGGACTGTGATATGCTCCCAGTTCCTGCTCCTTGGATTGTTTTGGATTTTGTTTATGACTAATTATGTATCAACTGCACGCAACCAGGGAATGGTTGGAAACATCATTATAATTATAAGTGCATTTTTACAACTGGCCGGCACTTTCCCTTTACAACCGGCCGGCTAAATTGATTAGCTACCCATCTATTCTTCACTTTGTAAACCTGTATTCGCTTAGTAACTGGATTCACTTTGTGATTGTATAAATAATGTCGACTGGGAAGTTGTCTTCTCTTGATGAAGTGCAAGCACAAATAAGGTCCTGTAAACTGACCTGTGACTCTACACTGATTATAATACTAGTATGCATTATATCACTGTAGGAGAACCCAACATCAATACATATCACTGCAGTATTAGTGGACTATAAGACAAGAATAGGAGTTGGAATGAAAGGAGTGGCCACTCGCTATTTATCTACTAAACTACCTACAGAATCGCTGAAACCTACTGTCCCCATCTATGTTAGTATTATAAGCTGTCATAGTACGGTAATAGCAGTGTTTGATTATTATACTAGGGGTGTGCATAGCTATTATAATTCTACGTATTACAATGCACATGTTTATAATTCTATGTATTACAATGCACATACAATGCTTGCAGCTTACACACTTGTGATTTTACACAAGTAAAAACAAGCACGGTTCAGTCAGCGGAATTAAGACAAACCACCATTGAACTTGAGATCTGCTTATACTTCAACATGGATGTGATATCAGTTCAGTTCTTACACATTCTATTATGAATCAATCACGGTGTACAAACACACTACAATGGTTTGTAGTGTACAAACACACTACAAGTTGCATACCTTAAATTAAATGGCGGCCTGTATTTACAAAACATTGAAATGTATATTAAAAAACCAGACTCGGTTTCGTAATGGTAGGTTGCCATAGGATTTGAAAAGGAAGCATACTCGTGAGAACCGGCATCCAGAAATTTTTCTGGATTTGACAACACCATGTATGTGTTTACAATAAGACTCTGTTGTGTTTACAGGTTAGGAAATCACAATTTAGACTACCATTCCGATCTACCACTCCAGTAATAATGGTGGGACCAGGTACAGGCCTTGCTCCATTTAGAGGTTTTATACAAAGCAGGGACCATGAAAGGAAACAAGGTACATAACTCCTAATCATTATCACTGCATGTGTGCATATGCCATATAGTCCAGTTTTGTGAGAATCGACTTTTCTAATTTTGATGCCCGTAATATTTGTGTCATCTGTGAACAATAAAATATAAAATTCAACTTTGGTGTATGTAGTTACATGTTGACGCTTGCTCATTTATGCAGAACAATATCAGTATTGATATAACTATATAACAACGTCCCTGGTGGTGTGGAAAGAATATCTATCGTATTGCTTATAGTGCATAGCTACAATTGCGTCAGGGTAATTTCAAGGAATTATTGTTAGTTTGCATTCCACCATCACTGGAGACGAACTTCTCATCATTTATAAACTGCAAGATGTAAGGCAATATGCAAAGCAGACCTAATGCAGATTTGGCGTAACTTGTGCAGTGGTTTAATCTCGTCTAATATTATGATTGATTACAGGGAAAAAGATTGGAGATATGATACTTTACTTTGGTTGTCGGCGCGAGGCTGAGGACTTCATTTACCAAGACGAGGTAATAATAATCATATTTCTGATTATATACAAACATGTACTATTATGTTAAATCCAATATAATTATGATATACCAAATGCAATCCTAGACATGCATACATAATATATAATGTATACCAAATATGTGCTCATTTGTAATGCAAAAGTTATCCAAAAAATGTTCTCGTGTATGCTACAATTATTTTTTGTCCTTAAACTGTACTGTACATATTTTCTAAAATGTTGTAAGATATAATTCAGTATGAACCTAACAATACTGATGTTCTGAAATACGTGTGACTAGAGTACTGCGGACGACAAGTAAACCTATTCAGCCTGCTTACACTAACTCAAGCGCTGTAGGTTATTAGTATTATTATCATACACATACATGTATGTATTATGAATTTTGCATGTAATGTAGATCAAGCAGTATCAGGCAGATGGAACTCTATCGCAGGTTCATTTGGCCTTTTCGAGAGACCAAAACGAAAAGATTTATGTTCAGCATTTAATGCAACAGAATAAGGAAGAGATATGGAGGGTGTTAGAGGAAGGAGGTCATATCTATGTATGCGGGTAGGTGCTCCATAACACTTATACATGTATGTATGTGACAAATTGTAATGCGTTATTATTGCCTGTACACAGTGGTCAAAATGTAAGAGTTTTTTTGCGGCTTAAGTTTGCTTAAGGGCAAACTTTTTAATAAATGTATGTATGAAAATGAAAAATTTGTCTGCTTTTGGGAATTTTTACAGGCTCTGAGAACCTGTACACTTTGAGCACTGTCTGTACATGTATTAATATTAATAATAATAATAATTATAATAATAATAATGGTGGTAGCAGCAGCGGTATTACCAATAAATATATGCTGTTATTGCTGGTATTACCAATAAATAAATATATGCTATTATTGCTGGTATTACCAATAAATATATATATGCTATTATTGCTGGTATTACCTATAAATAAATATATGCTATTATTCTATTATTGCTGGTATTACCAAGTTTGTTGGAGCAAAACTTCGCATTACTGTCAGAAGTTGTTATGGATATAACTGGTTACTGACCACTGGGCACAAGCGTGAGGATTTGGCTATCTTTGACCTTGAATCTGTGAATTGAACGCTACATTTAATAGAGCACCAGATGCTCTTCATAAAACTCTACTATATTCGGCTTCCTAGGGGATCTAATGGACTACATGGGATTGGACTCCACAGCCTGTGATGGAACATCGGTCACTCACAGACCACTTTCTAGCAATGCACAAATGTAATGTTTCTCCTCCAGCAGACATAACACAGACTCCAACCATCTACCGCTGAGCAGACTAGTGGTAGATGCCATGTTCAGCATCATGACCTAACAAACAACTTTTAAATTTACAGGTCAGAGGCAACGGTTCCCACAGTCTGGTAATTGATATTCACAGAGAATTAATGTGGGTGGGCAACACAATGCAATTCTCTCATTTTCTTATCCAAAGTTTGCATCAACCTTTTTATTATTCTGTAATTAACAAGGGTGCAGTTGGTATCTATTATAAGATCATATTCATATTTATAGTGATGCTAGAAATATGGCGAGGGATGTACACAAGTGCCTGGTGGATGTAATCACAAGTCTAGGTAACAAGAGCTCTAATGAGGCGGAGGACTACATCAAGAGGTTACAACAGAAGGGAAGATACGCTCAGGACGTCTGGAGCTAGGGCAGAAACAGTCAATTAGGCACTATTATAATTTCATGAATTTATTGGAGTTTGTAGGCCTATTAGGTTATCCCATATATTCATTGGCAAGTTACATTTTTAATTAGCTTACTGTGCCAATATAATATATTCTAATATTGATTTAAGCTATTTGACTCGACACATTTGAGAGAATTGGCAGGTCATGTAGATAAAATATTATAGTTAGGTAATTAACGCTTTGAAGATTTGGTGGAGACTATCCTTACATATATAAATGAGAACAATGAGAGAATGTCACTACCACAAGTATAATGGAAAGTGTATGGCTGACTGACTGACTGTGGCTGTATGACTACAGCATATATAACTAGGAAAGTGCAGTTCCAATGGTTAGAGGAGTTGAGCCCCACGTAGTTAGCCATTTTGTAATTTATTATTATTGGACTCGCAGCGATACCAATAATAATAAATCACCGATTTATTATTATACCAATCTATAAATTTTATTATTTAATTATGCACATTTTTATGTGATCTGACCATATTTAGAGTGTGTTTAGAACACACCCCAAGTATGTCACTGTACCTTCAACTTCACCATTCTAATTTCCACAGTCCAATTCCCCGCCGTATTATAACTGTATATTTTTAAATTGGGTGTATTTATATGAAACATAATTTTTTTTAACTTCTTACCTTTGGTCATATCAAACATCATTATAGTGTATTTCAATTTATTCAAATATAAATATATAAAATTAAATTACACTGTAAAAGTCCACCACACGAAAGCTAATATCCTAATATCACACGGTAATTCTATTCCGATTAGACGATTCAAGCTGAGTGAATTGTATTCGCTCCGAAGTACACTGTAGGCCAGGGCTGTCCAACCCCCGGCCCACGGGCCAACTGTGGCCCCCAAGGTCAGATTTTGTGTCAGATTAATAGCATGTGTGAATGGGTAGATTATTCCCCCTTTACCAAATGCTTGAAAAGTCAGGCTATAATTGTTGTGGCCCTAGGTGGAGGATACAAATTTTAGGTTGGCCCGCTCATGAAAAAGGTTGGACAGCCCTGATTTAGATCATCAGCATTAATTCATACTGATGTCAAAATAAATAATTCCGAATGAAAGTTTACTTTAGTGAGGTATACTGATAAAAAATATGAATCAATTGCCCCTCATTAGCTCATAATGGTGTGACGATTGATCGGATTTGGATTAATCAGTAACTGTTATGTGCAGTACAATTTCTCGATTGTATATTAGTGCCATCGACCGTTTTTTGGTAATAAAAAATAGTTTTTGCAACTACAAAAAATGTAACTTTCATTTTTTATGATAAATATTGACAGTTTGCACAGTAGTAGTTCATAACTTTACTTTTTAGCATTCTTTTTAGCTTTTTTATGAGGCTTTGATTGAATGAACATTGTTTTGCAATCAGCAGGTAGCTAATTCATCATGATCTGAGACATGGCTAATCAGAGAAGATCATCTCTAATGTGGAGGTATTTGCTGGAAAACGTATAGTACTGAAGTTTCACGCAACAGATAACACCGGCAGCATGAGGGGACATCTAAGTATGAATGTTAGTGTTAGTAAGTTGTAGATTAGACGACAAACAAAGTAAATTATAATAACAATAATAATAAAGTCAGTGTTAGTAGTGTGAATACTTTACTATACTAGTAGAGTAGTAATGCATTCTTGCCTTCGCACAGTCTGATGGCGCAAATTTGTACTGGGCATATCTATTAGCAATTAACATTAGCAGTACTTATTTATCTAGCAAACTGGATATTTTTTATAATTCGTCTATACTGTTCAGCAAATCAGCATATAGTTATAAAATATGACTTTTTATCTGTCTTTTCATAGACGTCATAATTATAAATATTGTGATTTAGTAATATTTCTCCCAAGAAATGTAAATGTAAAAGAGCGCTAAACAATCGAAAAGATAGATTGCGAAGTCGAAACAATCGAAATCAAATCTAAAATTTAGGAATCGTCACACACCTATTAGCCCATTCTATTTAAAATTAATTACATGTACATAACATAATTACTTCCAACATGAAAAGACAACCCCTACATGTATTAGGAGTTGCCTTTTCACAATGCACATCGTGCAATGAGAAGACAACTCCACAAAAGTTATGCACCAGGTTGTTACATTATAATTGCTATACTGCTGGACCCATTCTAAACTTGAGTTTACAGACCGATCCAGTCTCAGTCAAAGACATTTGTCTTGTTAGAGTCATAGTTGGAGACGAATGACTGTCAGTTCTCTCAGTTTACATAGAATCGTCAAGATAATACATTTTCTATATAGAAATGGCCATTTGACATGATTGAAAATGGCCATTTCTATGTACTAGGTACTTGCGAATGCACAAAAATTAATTTAATTCCAAAACTTACTGTAGATTCTTGCTACACGTAGATGCTACACGTAGATGCTACACATAGATGCTACACATAATATGTAGCGATGAAATGCTCCATCCATTAATTAATAATAAATAAAAACGAAAACTATTTCACGCAACCAACATCTTTTCCATATTTTAACGAAACGAAACTGCAAAGTAACTCAGAGCACAGGCATCGCGAGCAATATTTGCACATGCTTAGAGAAATCTAATAACCATCGGCAATGCTATTGGACAGATTGTACACATGCTATCGAACAAGACTGGGCGACATGACAACCCAACAGTGTTGGAATGAAAACGCCTTGCCTCCGACATGAATTTCGTCTTTTACATTGAGCAAGTCGAAATACAAAAATTTCCAAAATCGGTGTCGGCCTGGTGTAAACTCAACTTAGGAAGCAAATGTTGTGTACCTTGTAGAATATATTAAGCTTTTCCGGCAATTTGCGACCATATCTTAATAATTTCTGAACATCCGACTGAAGAGTGGCCTGTCGGAGCCAAGAAGGCGACATATTGGAGTAACTCTTCTTGTCTGTGACAGGAACGGGTAACCCTGGTAACTGCTGCACAACCACCACCCCAGGTATGGGCTCTGTTTGATTAGGTACACAGGTCAGCTGCCTAAAGTCTCCTAGCCAAGGTACACTGTCTGCGCCTGGCTTAAATACTGACAGAACTAGGTTAGACTTCTTCTTGCTGTCGGCCCACGAGTGAAGCATTCCATACCAGTCATTTCTGCAAATTATAAACAATATTCCGGAAACTTGCAAAATCGTAATAATTAGAGTGCAGTAGAGAAATAATATCATACTGCCCTATCAATATTAATTAAATTCAATTACCAACAGAAATCAGTCAGCCATTAATCAAATTAGTCAAATATTACAGTCGGACTGGCCCAATGCAATAGACAACAATATTGTCAGTCTTACCTTATTTTTACAATAGCTACATAAGATTCCACCTTCAAAGCACCGTGTAGTAAGACAGTAACTGACGGTGTCCTTCCATCCTCAGCCTTTTCGTCCTCTGTAACAACTGATGCTTCTATATGACACGGTAAAACAACAAAACAAATACATAATAATCTAGTACATTCTATATGATACAGAACAGATTGCTCGCGAGATTGGATACCTCACAGAAACAAGTCTTAAGAAAAGAGTACAATCCTAAAACACACACACTTATCAATATTCCTGGCAACTTAAGTTGTAGTTGCTGCAGGTTTTATAATCGACGGGAAAGGATTGAAGTATTACACGAATTAAGTAATATTGTCAATAAATCCATTCAGCCTTTTATTAGTAAAAAATAACTAGTCTTTTTTACTTGCCATATAAATAATTTTATACAAACAAAGAGACAAATAAAATGCTTAACACTATAATAAGAGACAAACAATTTTCTGGCATAGACCTGTTCAGATATAAAGCACATTGCAATTCGAGATAGCAGAGCTTTGTCCACATACAGACAGTCTTATTATAGTTCTGTGCTTACGGCAGGCTTCACTCTGTACCAGTAACAAAAAAGTTCAGATAACAGTTTCAGTAACAGAAGAGTCTAGAACAAGTGAGTGTAGTTAGTAGTGATATGTTACCTTTTAGAGGTAATACCAGATGTCTGGATACACAGCCAGGGCTCCTGATGTCTGCTTGGGATATGAAACCAACTATATGTAGCTGATGAGAGAATTGGAGTTCTTCAGACGTGAAATCATCCTCCCTGTAATTAAAATTTTAGAAACTGCACATTAATCGACGTAATGAGTGTGCGGGTAAGAAAAGTTGGCAATTCGAGTGGTTTAGCATGTGGGTAATCAATTTAAAGGCTAATGGTAGAAATGATTAGCCAAGTTTCAAATGGCTCCATAGATAGAGTGAGTTGGTGCATAGTGAACTTTGTAATGTGCTGTCTGCTACTAGGTAGCAATAGCCATGGCTGCTTGGTCATAAGTTGCACTGTCGAGCCTAGACTAACCATGTTCTTACAGTATCACATTATACTTCATAATCACTCATACAATAGTTTTGACTGACAAACAATATGAAAAATCGCCAATACCTACTCTTCATTGAAGTCGTCCACAGTCTTAATGCCATGTAGCCAGCAAAATGATCAGCCCATCTACATGTACGTCATCTAGTGAGAAATAGCCAAAGTCAATTGGGTACTAACTAATTAACTGTTAGCTTCTGGCATTTTCAAAGGTTTCGCCTTCGATTTTTGTCTATTTCTACAGTCTGGCTGATACCATAATTTGAGATGGGTTCCAATTAGTTTCACCAAATTTGAAGTCAAGTCTATAAGATCGATCGTCTTTAAACCAAGATACTGACCATGTCTGTAATTAGAAATTTTCAAAATCGGACTAAACGATTTTATAAAACAGCCAACTCCAGTGCGGCCTAGGAGCTAAACAGTTGATAGTTAATACAGCCAATAACACTCTGGAAACAGCTAATTAGTTCACCATGCCAAGTTACTGGACCAGACAGACCATTGAAAACAGGAAAACCAGATATTATAATTATTATAATGTACAAAGAAATAGAGCCAACCTTGTTGAACTACTTGGAGCAGGGTATAATTGCACTTGACTAGAGAGATTACCACAATGTAACAGGCCGCTGTAGATCGTATAAGTATCATGTATATATCGGTCAATCATGGTGTCCATAGAATTAAAGCTAGCACTGCCTTCTGGCATAGATGTAGTTCCTCCAACAGCCTCCATCAATTTCTAGCAAGATAGGAGATAATAATTATAGCTTAAATATTGTAGTGAATAGTTATAACAGAGTTATAACTGTATTATATAACACTTTTAAAGAAATTAGAAAGCTGGTCATACTTTACAGTTGTATGCAAACGTAACCACTTCATATGGTGCGCAGGGACAGCCAAGTTGTTACCGCACTTGTGAAGTCAAGGGTTCGATTTTGATTCAATGATTCTCCGCTAAGAATTATTGGGGAAAATGTTTCACAGTAAAGTTGCTCCTTGTGTTCTGATCGGGAGCTGAGTTTTCAGCTATTGGACATATATTGGTTATTGGACATATATTGGTTATTGGACATATATTGGACATATATTGGCTATTGGACATATATTGGCTATTGGGCATATATCGGTTAGTGGACATATATTGGCTATTGGACATATATTGGCCAGTGAACATATATTGGCTATTGGACATATATTGGCTATTGGACATATATTGGCTATTGGACATATATTGGCTATTGGACATATATTGGTTATCATTATCCAATAAAACAACATAAAAATAACGACAACAGATACAAGACTCTATGGACCACATGCTCCCAAGATCAAAGTATTTTCTTTTTCAATCAGCTGGATAATAGATTGACAATAGATTGAATTGAATATCATTATTACTTAAATATCAATAACAATTAACATTTAATGCAGTATCAGACAACAAATAGTACTACGTAAAACAACGTTACTTACATTAATACGATTTAAATTTTCAGTACAACAAAATTCATTGGCAGTAGAGAGGTAGTGGAAGTGGAAATAGCATGGAGATGGGAAAACTAGAGAAGTTATAATCTCACTCATCTCAGGAGTAACATCTATGAATCCATCTGATATTATGAGAGCCTAAAATAGATAGAATGTAGTCAAATATATAATATATGTACTAGTAAATATATATATATATATCCACATAAATATATACTACATATTTGCATTAAGTGAAATAAAAAACCATCAAAAGTGAAATTAAAATCCCCTCAAAGGCACAAATATTTTCCCAAGGTAGGCATTTAAAGAGTAGGCACGGGTAGGTATTTATATATAAAATAATAATAATATTATAAATTAGCTATTAATATTTTGTCGATGCCATACTTATAAAGAGTTTATAATACATGCTAATAATATTCGGCAGCGTAAGAATTTGAATAAAGCTTGCTCACCTGACAAAACGTGTTTGTACCACTCCACATAGTTTGAATGACATCCTGAGCA
Organism: Himantozoum antarcticum; assembly: GCA_027564295.1. Taxonomy (NCBI): domain Eukaryota; kingdom Metazoa; phylum Bryozoa; class Gymnolaemata; order Cheilostomatida; family Bugulidae; genus Himantozoum; species Himantozoum antarcticum. The sequence goes on from JAOQGN010045393.1 coordinate 11,843, forward strand.
GCAGTAAATGCTCCATCCAAACATGTCTTGTCTAACAAAGTGATATTATCAACTGCAGTTTTTATAGTATCATATTCACGAGTGAATGGCACAGCAACTTTCCACAGTGATGAGAATGTAACCTAAATAAATGGAACAATGTAACTTTTGGCAATGATAAACAATTCAATATCAGTTTAAATTGCGACAGTATATTTCAATAAATTTATAATATGCAACATATCACCACAAAAATTGTGCATCTTTTCAGTAATATAATTATCATTATATTTATCATCATTATTATTATCAAAGAGGGAAAAAGTTTCGCAGTTCAGGTAGGAATGCATGATGTATCCAGCATTGAACTGGTAACACCGTGAAAACCAAATTTGTCAATAAGAAGAGTCTTCAAATGATTAAAATGTTGACAGACTGTCATAATTTTATTATACCTTGTAGCATTTATGTTGTAAATCATAATCGTGATTTACTGCTAGCTCATACAAGGAGTCCTCCGGAATTCTCAACATGCTTTCTGACATTTTTATTAAGCAAAGTGATTACGACAAACCACCCACAGGAATGACTCAACTATTGGATTGTCGGTAATTTAAATACGTACAGACAACTGTTTCAAAGAATAATGAGAACCAAAATTTCTAATTTTTAGGACCTATAAGCAACAACACAAATAATTGCACAAAGGTTCAACCTACCATTTTTTTTTGGCAATGGTTGATAAATCTTTCTTTTACGAGTAAAAAACAACAATTTGAAAAATTGAAATATGGGATTCGTTCATTAGCAAATGGGAGCTGGAAGTGGAATTTTTTCATAAATTTAAAGCTTTATGTGAGGCTAATAGTGTAAAATCTGTATGTTTAATTTACAGCAACTCTCGAGTCAGCATACCATTTCCAATTACCAAGTGTATCAGTTTCCAATTACCAAGTGTATCAGTTTCCAATTACCAAGTGTATCAGTTTCCAAT
>JAOQGN010045503.1:0-19668 GCA_027564295.1 Himantozoum antarcticum
GTGCAAGTCACACCAAAGTCCAGACTTGCTCTAAGAGAACATTCTTTTCTATTACACTTTTCAAAACAATTTTAGACTGTAAATATTATATAGTTTAAATTCTGACATTGTTATTGTATTTTTAGCCCTTTTTATTTTTTATGAATCCTACTGTTTTTTGGCTTTTTTTTCTCAGTTACGGCAGCACACTTTTATGTCCAGATTCTAACTGTTTTAAGTGACAATAAAGATCATATCACCCAGTCTCACTTGCCCAATAATAACGTGAAAATTGAAAAGAATGAGTTGTTACCTAATTTGATTCTAAGGAAAACAATATTGTTGGTAACTCTGTATATAAACGATATTGTCTGTATGAATAAATAATGTACTATTATAAATGTCTACAAAAAAATAATTGTTCCTGTCTTTTACCGGTTTTTCCAAAAAATATACGGTAAATACCTGGTATATACCAGTTATTCTCACCGTCCGGGAAAACCTAGCACTGATACCTCTTGTTGGGCCAAATTGTACTAGGTATTACTAGCAGTCGGGAGTTCTCGAATCATTTGCAAGTGTAATTGGCAAACAATTCTTGTTATTTTGGTTTGGACGCGCACTGGTATACACCTAACACCAAGTTGTTAGGTAATTGTCACCCAATGTGTCAATCTTCTGTTTCTTTATAAGATTTTCGTACTGGAAGAAATTATTGATTGCACTTAATTTCCTCTAATTTAGCTAATGGAAAATTCGCCAAATATTAATTCGATTAATTTATATAATTCCTTCAACAGTTTTAGTAGTCAAATTTAAAGGTTTTATATAGAAGAGAGCAATTTGTGTGATCTTGAATTTCGCTAGTTCAAAATTAGCTAACAATAAAGTTTGCTAATTTTCTGTTTCGTGCTGGGGATTCACCAAAATTAAACGCGCTAATAATTTTTTCAGTCAAGTATGAAATAAAACTTGAAAATAACAATAATTATTTTACATCCTTTATTGCAGATGAAATTAAAAAATGAGTGAATGAGAGGTTCACCTCTAACTTTGGACTCGAACAAAATGAGTCGAAGTGCATGGGAGGGACCACCGCACATTGGAGGTGATCTTGATGGGGTATCCTACAATTCAACATCTAGGCAGTCTAGCGTTGGTATCAGTAGGTCTCAGGATGATGCTACCGTCAGCTATCACTTTCAACGACCACAAAGTGAGAATGATCTACAGGCTTATGGTGGTGGAAAGAGGTGGGCCATTGGCGATGATACTTTGGTTGAACAGGTAATTTTCCGGTTATATGAAATTTTGGCTTCACTTCATTGTTTCAATTAAATATAAGGTTTAGAGCTTTGGGTTTGCCGTTTGTGAAAAATCATTACTAGTTTCAAAATTCATGCACTAGATAGACTTCTCTACTTCTACTGTTACAGTAACTGTTACAGTAACTGTTACAGTAACTGTTACAGTAACTGTTACAGTAACTGTTACAGTAACTGTTACAGTAGATAGATAAGATCGAATTCATGCATTCATCACATGGAAGTGCTCTTTTGCTTTAAATTTCATAATTATTCGTTGCGATAATTTAGTTGCAAGCTTATGTTGTAATTTTGTTTTTACTTACCGTCATATATTTTAATTGAATGTATCAAATTCTAGAAAGCCGGCATTGCTGCAACATCACCAATTGATTGATGGCTATGAGAGTGGGAACTGTCATACCATATGCCTTTCAGGTGTTACCATGGCATTGGTATCCGAAAACTTTCTAACATTCAAGTAGTACCATATGTATACTCTTAGCATGTTGTCATGTGCACTACTGAGGTGCACATTTAACACTATATTTTTTTTTCAGGCCAAGAGTGTCAGTGATTTAGAACGCGAGTTTCATAACATCAACCTAGGAAGTGATGTAAGTGATGGCTTAACGAGATGAGATAACATCAATGTCTTTAATTTTGTCAAATAAAAAATATTTAAGTGCCAATGTATGTGGTACCAGTCTTCCTTTCTCACTGAAGAATGGCATGTACCATCATTGTTGCAAATCCGAACACTTCCAATAACTCCTCTATGGAGTTCCATTGCATGCTTCAAACCATAGTTCGGAGTTGTTTTACCTCAAGGTTTTGATTACTTCTTTGAAATGGAAACGTGGAGTTGTCGCCACAAAGCTGCTATTCTGCTCAAACATAATATGCTACCACGAAGTTCTTATTGAGTAAGTGAGGAGTACAGTAGAGCTAAACTGGTAGCTAGGTGTATAATTTAGAGGTACATTTATGTAAGTATACCTTACTATCACAGTGAAATCAACAGTAATGCTAATCGGTAACGTATTCGGAGTGGCACCGGAGAAGGCAACTCCTAGAAAACAGCTTTTGGAGGTGTCAATGATAACCCAATTTGGTGATAATCTGAGTTTTCTAGCTTTTGTTTTGTTTTTTGCACAACTTAAAAGCTGTCCCTGTACTGCACTAAAGGACGGACTCCACAGTACAGTATTGAGGATATTTAGGTCATAGTTCGCTCTATAATCATCATTTTCTGAACAGCGGGGATTGGTATTAAATCTGTTCTATTGCCAAACTAACTACCTCGCATTGACCTAATTGTGGGATAATGCTGCAACTTCTGAAATGGGAGAGCGAAGTCCATTTCAAATAATAAGTAATATTGTCTATTGTGTTTATTTGCTTTGTCATAGCATGCTGAATTTTTAAGAAGGGCAACTGGGCAGTCTATATACATCACTAAATAATGAGTCCAAAACTCCAAATTAATCAGTTGCCATTTATATAACCAGCCTATGTATATAACCAACCTAATGTTGCCATGTGTGAGCTGTGTGGTATAGCTAATTTTCAATGCAATTGTTATGTATAATAACCCATGTTTCCTAGTAGATAGTACCATTGTTTCTTATAATACTTGAATGTATGTAAGTATACCAGAATCCTGGATGCACGAAGGATAATGTTAGGGTTGATTATTCTGGGTATTGACTTGTCTCAATTCTAATCTTTTAAGACATAGTACGCCCCTTTCATTAGAGATCGGTCATAATATGAAACTGTGTAGTGCCAGGTACTCCTTGGCTGTAATGATCATATTTTTCTTAATATGGGAACTCCGTTAATTACCAGAGGCATATCTGAACAATGTATGTGGAGAGACGTTGCACTTCCATATAGTTACTGTTCAGTCGTGCTCTGCATGCGGCATTCTGTAGTCATTTTATATGTGCTACCCGATTCTGTGCATTTGCTAAAGGTGTTGTCAAGTGTACGGTTCATTTTCTGCGCATGAATAAGTGCTCTAATCTCAAATGTAATTCATTCATTTGTTGGAGCTGAATACATCAAGGGCAAGCATAGCTTGATCAATATTCAAATAAAGCAAACAATATCAGCTGTATTATCAAGTGCCAACACACAGTCTGAACTGAACCCATGATACTATTTAGCATTAGTCATTATCAGCTGAGCCATGACCGTAATGGGTTGGGATTTATTTCAGTTCTCGACTAAGAAATTTTGGGAAGTGGATGATGGACATGTTTCTGATGGGAAGGGTGCCATGTTTAGTGCTAGCAGTCCTTGGAGTCCTAGACAAAGCACATGGAGCTCCCCAACTACAGGTAAGCTGATGTAATGGTAATTTACACACAGTATGATAGTTAGGCCTATCCGCTGGCAGTCGTTTGGTAGCTTTCGTTCTGGGTGTAGGTAAGTTGTACATGTGTCGTCATTTTTGCAGACCTTGCCAGATCAAGAACACAAAGGATATGTTATTTGTGAGGTACGGATAGTATGTAGGCCTAACTGAGCTTGATAAATGGGTATTTGGAGATGGGTGGTTGTTGTCGGGGACCAATGGGGCCTGTCAAGCACAGGACTTTCTGCAAGGCTCCGGTTGTTGTACTCCGGATATGTTTTATTATATCAGCGATGGACTACGGCTGATAGCGATAACTTTTCAAAATATAGTGTCCATGGGTAAATCAACTAAGGCGGTAGACAGGAAGTAACTACATGCCCCAACCACAATCTTCAAACACTCAATTTTTTGAAGCTCCAGTTACTAACTGTCGTCGCATTACTTGGTAGTCAATGTCTTTGGAAAGATGCATTGAAAATAATTACATTCTAAAAGCAACTAAAGAAAGGCCATTATCCAATATATTCATGGCCAACTTGCAGCAGATTCGTGATATCCTTATTATTATTTTATCAAGCACTTCGTAGTGATGAGCGTCTGTTGAAATGTAGTTTGTCTCCCAGTTTCCCTGCACAGTGTACAGTACACCACTCCTATCTGTGCTGTCTGTTGTAGATCACACAGTCCCACAGGTTCTCCAATTATCGCCAGGTAGACACCGAGCATTTCAGGGTGGTCTAGGGAATGATATGGTAGATTATGTACTTCAAGATTCACTTGGCAAAAATCTATCTGGACTGCGCGGAATCAAACACGACTTTGTAAGTTAGCAATAATTCTATTTGTGAGCTGCAAAAGTATATGGTGGTTGACGAGACCTGTCCAGTACCAATGTTACATTAATCCTAAAGCATCAAAAATAATTAATTTACCAAGAGCTGTTAAGAAATAAGAACTACGGAAAAATCCGAAACAGTTTGTGGATAAGCTGTTTTAGAGCGCCGATTGTCCGCCATTGGCCAAACATGAGCCTGTAACTATGCATTCATATTCCATTCTATGGTACTGACATTATTTTATAATAAGCCATTCCGTTATTATAGTGCTGCCGCCTAATATCAGAATATATCACACATATAGTTATTCAATAGTTGTTGATGGTGGCTAATGCAACTTTGACCTGTAATTTGATCTAGAGTGTGTGTGACTATCTCCCAGCCCAAATTGAATAGCCTACTCAACAATATTGCTCAACTGAGGTTGGCATCACTGTCCATCTAGCAATCTCACAGTCTTGTCCTAGTTAATGTTACCCATTGACCTGATTGCTAGCCTTATACTTGTACAACATTTTAATTCATGTTGTTGATATGGTTGACCCTAATCTTTACTCATTGTTATTCACTGATATCTCAGTAGCTCAGTAACACAGTGCTTGGTAATATGCCTTATGGTAGAAACGCTATTGAGAAATTGGGAATTTTTCTATAATACAAAATGAAACTGACGCAGCTGCTTTTGTTACAGAGTAAATTGTGAAATGGCATTTCCTAATCCCTAGCATTACACGTTAATTAGCAATTTATTATTACAGAGCCATGACCCGGAGACTGATGTCATCAAGCAATCCACCAAGAGAAGTAGTAAGACTTCCTCCCCATTTGAAGCCATTGACAACAATAATAAGAGTGGTGACAGCCAATCGGAACTATTACTCAATGGTGATGATGGATTCAGGTAAATCTGCAGTTAGTAATCTACGGTCTACATAATACCTATCCGACATTAAATGATGAATTAGTGTCTGTGCGGCACTTCAAATGGCTGGCTAGTCTGTACTGTGACCAACACTCAAAGTGTGTATATCTTCCAGGTAGTTTTGGGATAATTTTACTTGTTAACTATAATAATGTGTGCATCCGCTGCTTAACAGCTGGTAAATACTTTGTATTTGCAGTAGAGTTTTGAGAACTGAATCGCCGATGGCTAAGCTAAATAGAGATGATGAGCAGGTCAAACAACCACCATCAGTCATTGGCACCACTCCAACTAAGAAACCTCCACCATCACTCGACGCCTTCGCCCCTATCCTTCCACCAGCTTCAACCATCGAACAGCTCAGTGTGTCCCAAGGTAAGCCTAACAGCAAGCATAAAGAGTCACTCGTTGCTGGTTAGCTAACGTTCGGCAAAAGTTTAGGGCTTACAGTATCTAGAATACCAAGACATTCTCGCTAACTAAACTTAGGTTAGAGTGTAAAGCCTTGGTCATTGGGTGATTGGACTTCTAAACGACACGTTCGTTACTTTGGGGTTTTATTAGAGAGTCGCTACAATCATTTTCAATCATTTTATGTTATCTCTTGATATCAAAATTTACATTTACAAATCCGTGACATCCGTGGGATGGAGAGTAGAGCAATTATAGCGTAGGTCAATTCACGTCCTCAACAGTAGAATGAGGCAATGGAGTTGCTTGTGAAGCTATAAATAGATACTGGAGATTACCAGTGAGTCAGTAGGGAAGGTAGGAAATTATAGTTCTGATGTTGTCAAACAAAATACATTTGCATTTTCATCTGCCAGCAAACTTTTGCTTTATATTGCGTGTAGCTCGGGAGCAAGCACGGAAACCGAACAATGCACTGCTAACGCTATCAATATATAGTTGAAATTGAAATTTTATTTTCACAATTTTGCAAACAGCAACGTCTTTTGATTGTGCAGCAAAACTAAGGTATGAGTTCATTTCTATTGAGATTAGGACAATGGTACCAGCACTAGCAGTGAGTGAAACTGATATTTTATCGATGATGGTTCAGAATCTTGCTAAATTTCATGCTCCTCTGTTATGTGTTGGCATCACTGTATCTGCTCTTTTATATACTATGTGTATATATATAGCAACGTAATGCTGACTGTTTCAGTTTATGGGTTGAGTATGAGTAGCAATAGTAACATTGATGTGCTGCCCTTTCCCGACTACATGAATATGGGTGGACCTCCTTCCCTAGATTCACCAGCAGCTGGACAGTTTACCAACATGTCTGGTCCACCTCTGGACATTTACAGTAGCAACTTGAATGTGAGTACATACCTCTATCCAGAGACATTATTTATTCCTTAGTTCAATACGTCGTACCATGTTACTATTCTTCACTATGTGTCATTTTTGCCACATGATCCTGGCTATTGCTGTCGGCATAGTATTTGCGTCCGGATCTAAAACATACGAGGCTCTGTGTGTTGCAACAATACCGCTAGCATGTAACCGACCCACCTCCGTCCCAAAAAAAATGTAGCTGTAAAGATTGGACCTGAGAGACTGGTCCAGTCATCTCCGGTCGCACAGCTTTATGCATCCCTGTAGATTTAGCTGGCAATGTTGTAAGTGAGAGTACACTAAGGATTGGTTACCTCTACCACGTCCTTAGTATACTGTACCACGTCCATCACATCTGTATCAGATGTCATGTTGGTTAGCAGCCATTGTCGACCAGTCGTAATATTATTACTATATTATAGTACTAATTGTGTGCTAGTAAATTTAATATATATGTAGGTTTTAATTTTAAGTAAGTTTGAGAAACAACTTTCCGAATGGAAAGTCGACCATATTTGCCTGTTATTAGGATCAGATCATTTTCTGTTTCTAGTCTCAGGTGAACCGATATAATAATAACAACCAGTCTAAGATGGTTAGCCTACCACAAGCACAAGCAAACTACCACCAACATGTCCCTCAACAGCAACAACACCCACAACAACAGCCTGGACTACATTTGACAATGCCACAACACCAACAACCACAGCAGTCGCAGCAACAGGCCATGCCCCAGCAACCGCCCACCCCTGGAGGCCAGCCAGCACACATGCCATTTACTGTAGTTAATGCTCCTCCACCACAACAATTCAACATGCAGCAACAACAACTGGGTGAGCTTATATGCGACACCTTTATCTAGCTTAGTGTGCTTTGTCAAAATATTGTCCAAAGTTGTTGACTGCTCTATATGCAAAATATGGTTGCGCTGATATTAAATTTTTTCCTGTTGAATTTTGATTTTAGGAAGTTGGCCAACAATGCACTGTATAATGATATCACTTGTATAGACGACCAAACCAGTTCATGTAATTTATGTTTTCAATCTAGTGGTGTTCATTTCGACTAGGACATGTAGGTGACATATTTGTATATTTCATAAATATAGGTCACAACACTGCAATGCCTATGACTAACCACACTACTTCTCCAAGCATGTCAAACTCCAGCCCACCTCAACAACAAGCTGTGTTTACCCATCCTGGTGGAGCTTCTTTTGTGATCAATGGCCAGGACCCGTACACCGTCAGTATGCCGGTTTCAGGTTAGTCTCATAAGCACGCATTCCTGATGCCATCAACGATAAACTTGACAAATATTTAAGTTATTATAAATGGATAGTAATAGTATTAAATGCCTGTTAGTTGGTTGGAGTGGTACTTGTGAAAGCAAGATTATATCTGATGGTGTAGTCATGCTGCCATAAGATTATAGCCTTAAGATGATCGGCTATCAGCCCATTGATTGTTCCAATTCAAACCTGTGCAGGCTTCATTGTGAAAGCAGTAGCATCTCTCCTTGTTTAATACCAAATGTTTGACAAAGGGTGCAGATGGTCTGTGTAATTGTTAACACAAATCACATGTGTTGGCTGCTTGTATCCACTCATTGGTAATTTTCCACCGATGTGACATCATCGCTTGCATAAACTAATGAAACGTTTCCTAGTAGAAGTATTAATACAGTAAAGCGGCCTACTTGGTTACAAAGGTTTTTGACATGTTGTGTATATACAATATCAATATGTCTAAGTTTGTGTTGATTGACCTACTAGTAGACTGTTAGTAGATCAAATATAATTGATTTGTTGGCTAATATAATCGCAAACAAAGTTATCACTAATGCTGTATACAGTGAAAAGTAAATGTCTTATCAAACTGTTACTAACAACTACTACAATTTAACTGCTGAACTACTTTTATTAGCCCAAGTTTTTGGCCATGACCACTATGTTTGTTAGCGAAGTGACGATTATAATGCTGGTGTGTTATTCGTTTACAGGTCAGATGGTTCCCACCCAGTTGGTTCAGATGCCTTGGGGATTTTACCCAGCCAATGTAATGCCTCCAAATCAACAGCAGCCACAACAGGGCCAGCAGATGAACACCCAACAGCAAATGGCACAGGGTGGTCAGCGTCCACTTACACCTGGACAGCAGCAGCAGCAGCAGCAGGTCAATATGTCATCAGCAGGAGATGGGTCGCAGCAGCAGCAAGTACAGATGAATGCGCCACAAATGCAGATGCAGTCTAATAACTTTGTTGACATGAATGGTTAGTCTAACAATGAGAATATGGGATCTTTTTCTAGTTAGTTGTGGGCACTTGTATGAACGAGTAACTAAATTTGAAGCAAGTCGTGAGACACTTATTGGCAGAATGTTATTTGGATTTGTTAGCAACTATAAATCTAATTATGAATGCAAGAAATGCACCCTACCCTATACTAAGCTTGTGATATTTTGGTTTGATGCTCTTGCTGCTGGTTTTACTAGTTACTGGCCGCTGATATGTGATCAATACAATTTATGGTACGCTAACATTCAGATTTATTTTATTAATTTTATCATTTAATTTACATTATCATTTAATTTTTTATTTATTAATTTATGGGTGCATTAATGTCCAGATACACATTGATGTAAGAAACCACATGACACGTTTTGTTGTTCTGTTTGTTAGGGTTTCCTGCCATAGTTGCCTTCTATGATCACAATGGCCAGCTGGTAACTACTATGAACAATCACAGAGGAATGCCTGGCAATCCAATCAGACTTGTATCCCCTGCTCCATTCATGTTCAATCCTGGACCTAACAACTCCCAGCAACCACAACAAGGTACTGTCTGTAACTGCTCTCTGCCATGTTACTGTCCCAGAAACCACAACAAGGTACTGTCTGTAACGGCTCTTTGCCATGTTACTGTCCCAGAAACCACAACACTGTACTGTCTGTAACGGCTCTTTGCCATGTTACTGTTTACCTGCAGACTTATCTTAATAACTATGGAAGTAGATGTCATATTTTGCCCAGGCATTGTAATCCAATAGCTGGGCTGAGAATCGTTAGTCCAGCTATTTGAGAAAACTTTAACTGCTCTCAGGAGAATTTAACTTTCCTTCTGCGTAAGTAAAGTCACCATGCTGTTGGCAAAAACCTCCCACAATTGTCTTAAACATCATCTACAGTCCCGGGTTCCAAATATTCATATTTGGTCATTATTTTGCTGACAGTACATAAATATTCATATAATGGAAAGTCTCATGCTTACAACATCTTTTTAACTCGAAAGCCTTGATTGCATGGTTCTTCGTCCCAACACTCAACAATTTCTATATCTGTCATTCCACAGTTTGTGGAGAGTGGGGATCCACATTCCACAGTTTGTGGAGAGTGAGGATCCATATTCCACAGTTTGTGGAGAGTGAGGATCCATATTCATGGAAGATTGAGACTGCCCTTTTTTATCTTAAAATTCAGCACATAATGTAACTTATCTCGTTGGTATTTTACTGTCAGTATACCAATATATTTGGAATGCGTAACTGGCATTTCGAAAATGAGTGTCTGATGGTTTGGTGGGGTTTTAGGTTGGAGCATATTATAGTTATCCTCGCGGCTACTGCCTAAGTTGTCTCACCCACTGAGACTTTGTTGCAAAACGGTGGTTTCGAACAGTCCCGGGTTTCAAATATTCATATGTGGTCGTTATTTTCCTGACAGTACATAAATATTCATATAATGGAAAGTCTCATGCTTGCGACATCTTTTTAACTCGAAAGCCTTGATTGCATGATTCTTCTTCCCAACACTCAACAGTTTCTTGTATCTGATGATCCAGGGTTCAATGGAGTTAATCCAGCCAACTATAACAACAGTAATGGTGGCCCAGTCACTATGAATGGAATACAAATGAATCACATGCAGATGAATATGCAAGGCCCTCCCCAGCAGCTACCTATGAACTCTGGTGCTGCTCAGATGAATGGTAACAATTTCACACAGACTATGAGTATGCCGCCGCCTCCTCCACCGCAGCAAACAGATCTTGGTGAGTGAGACACCAGCTGTCGCTTCCTAATCAACTACCTAACCTTTACAGACTCGCTCTCAGTTGTGTTGTGGTGAAATTATAGTTGGTGATTGACTGTTACAAACTCTGTTTATACTGTATGCACAGTATACTCGTCCATATAATGCCTCATATGTGCGAGTTCCGTCTACACAAGTTTCATCTATAATGCAAGACTCGCTTACACAAACCTTGTACATGTCTATACGAGCCCTAACTACACAAGATTCTCGACTATAACAAACAAGCCTTCTGTATTTAAATGTCTGGGCATACAAAATATAAATATGTCCTCTCTAAAGCCATTTCAATGATTGGAAGTGAATACACCCATTTAATTGATTCACTCTATCTAATCAATCAACTTATCCATTCATGTTCCCATTGACGTGCTATTGATGTCTGTGTGCTATTGATGTCTGTGTGCTATTGATGTCTGTGTCACTGCTTTCTATAAGATTACCAAAGTTACTCATTTATTCTTGTAGTCTCAAGTTGTTTCAAGGAAACTAATGTATGCTATGGATTTATTCATTACAGGCCACCGTGTGCACTTTGTTTGCTTGACCTATTTATACTTTTACATAGCAAGCATATATTGTGACCTACTGTACCATTATGTCATGCTATACCAATAGTCTCTGTGATTATTTATATTACGCAAAGTGCATGAATACTGTGCTGTATAGTATACAGTGGGTATTAAAATATATAATCCTAATCACTGATAACAATTTGACAGAACGCAAGTTCACAGTACAGTATGCGAGGTTGTTGTGAACCTTTTTATCATAGCTGCGATTGTGATTAAAATGATTAAACAATAATATTTATGAACTTTCTCTAGTTTGTGCACCATTATCGCAACTACTGTTCGTAATGTATTTCATATGTGTTATCATCATGTACATGTATTAGCTTGTTGGTGTAGTCCAGTCACCCAGTCCAAGTTATGGCACAATGGTCTTTCATGCGATAATGAATGCCTGTTCGGTACACGGCCATCATATATGCTGCATATACATGCTTGATGTTCATTACGATATTGTTGTTGTTCTATTTTTAGGGATGCCACAACGACAGGATTCCTTTGGTGACCGAGTGTATCACAACATGAATATGCAGTCCAGTCCAGCTGGTCCTTTAGGTCTGGTACAGCCTCCGCCCGCTATAACTCCTCCCTTAGGTGGCACTACAGGTCTTGGGCTAGGTATGTGTTAGATTATTGCATTGCTGCTGGTAATATGTTAGACTCCTGGTACATGTAGTTTTACCTCATCCCAACCCTAACTTAATAGTCTAGACTATTAGGATAGTCTAGTTCTGATGTTCTACGGTGACCATTAGAAATGAATGGTCGAAATATTAGTTTTGAAAGAAACTAACAGAAAAATGTTTCTTTACAGTTATTGATCATGAAACTTTTCGCCCTTTTACATAAAATTTTCAACATTTATAAATAGTCTAGACTTGTATCCTATATCGCATCATTTGTGTATTGTGTTATTATCCTTTAAAATGGTACGGTTGGACCCATTGAAATGTTCAGGCATTTTCCATTCATCAGCTCCTTGTTATCATTATGTTGTTGCAAACTATTGCTACTCTTGTATTTGGTAATATCTAGGGTCAGCGGGACGACTGTACAGTACAGCCCCTGGTGCAGAAGGCACATACAGGAACAATAACATGCCACCCCCACATCACCACCATAACTCTAACAACATGTCGTCTGGACAGATGTTCAATAATCGGCAGTCTAAAGAGACAATGAATGTAGGCAGGAGCAGCTTGCTTGAAGATTTCCGTAACAACAGGATTGCTAATTTGCAGTTGAAAGATTTAACTCACCATGTAGTGGAGTTTTCACAAGATCAACACGGCTCTAGGTATGGTATCAATTATGAACATATATTTGGGGATTTCATTGTATTGCACATTCTATTAATGTTGTAGCTGGAGAAGATTGTTTTACATTTCTACTTTTAGTGATAGCACTCAAAATTTAACTTGCCTAGTGTCACTTGTTGTGACACTAGGCAACAATAGTGACACAACAACTACCCGTGTCTTCGGACTCTTCAACACCCCGTGTCTCCGGACTCTTCAACTACACTACAACTTCCCGTGTCTCTGGACTCTTCAAGTGTCCGGATGTCAAATTGCATCAGGTTTCGGTTTACATCTGCTAGATAAGTAAATGTGTCCACTAATTATGCTTCATCAACGACCGTTTTTATTGAATTTTGTGGCTACCCAATTTGAACTTTACGCAATTCCTTCACTGCTATTGAGAAAGGCCCTTTACTTCTTGTGCGACTGCAGCAATGCATCTTCCAGAGGAGACTTTATCTAACATATTCATTTACATACAGGTTTATACAGCAGAAGTTGGAGCGAGCTAACATGGTAGAGAAGCAGCACATATTTAATGAGATCCTAACCGCGGCCTATAGTCTAATGACTGATGTTTTTGGTGAGTCACTTCAATTGTGTAAAATACTTTGGATGATGAAGTCAGACAAATTAAAAAAAAAACGTAATCAGATTAGGCTATGGTACAGAATTATAGTACAGTAACTATAAATAACTATGTTAATGCACAATTATTGCTGTGGCTAAGCCCACGCCGTATATGGCAGGCAGTCTTGGCTTGGCCACAATAATTCCTCACTTGCCAGACTACAACTAACTTTTTTTCAACTACATGGAAATATAATCTTTAGGATGCCACAATGAAATAATTTATTGTGATTTCATATATGCTTGCGTGAGTGTTGTAATTTCCATTGTTATGTAAATGTTATACAATTATAGCGTTATTTGTACGTATTCTAGGCAACTATGTGATACAGAAGTTTTTTGAGTTTGGATTGCCAGAACATAAGCAGACACTAGCCCAGAGATTGACTGGCCAAGTATTACCTTTAGCCAATCAGATGTATGGCTGCCGTGTCATTCAGAAGGCACTGGAGTCCATATCTCCTGAAATGCAGGTAAAACCTCTTTGCAAGCTATAAATAGGCTGGCTAGTATGATGGAGCTCAAGGGAGTAGGTAGGAGTCATTGGGAAGGTACTAAACAGACCTTGGGATTTTGAAAGGTGTGACCGCTCTTCTCTTTGCCACAGATAAGCAAGTCTGAGAAGGACTGCTCATAGATTTTTTCTTACCACCATTACCAGTTACCACCATCACCCCTTCATTCAAATGTAAATCTCATTCTCATGAATCGCACTTATAAAAAGAAGTTCACACAACACGCTCGTCATTTGATATCGACGTTGACTCCAGTTCTATCCATATCTATTTATAGGCAGCTTGTCACATATATAAAATATCTATAACTTGTATTAACGTGGCTGTTACACGTCATTGTAGATTGGAATTGTGAAAGAGCTCGATGGGCATGTACTAAGGTGTGTAAAAGATCAAAACGGTAATCATGTTGTGCAGAAGTGTATAGAATGCGTTGATCCCAACTACCTTCAATTTATCATTGATGCTTTCCGGGGGCAGGTACGTTGCTGCAGCAGGATGTATACCATGGAGTGTGCAGTAATAGCAGGGATCATTGAATTATCACATGGTTATCATATTGTTAGCTAGTCATCATAACAATTTAGTGTGCACTTTGATTATAGTCGTCATATTACTCATTATATGTCATTATCACTGGTGGGAAGTTGACTTTCGATATCGAGCTTCATTGCTGAAGAGGTTCGCAATGCGAAACATTGTGTACACACAAGCTGTTACCAGACATTACTGCATATTTATGCTCACATTCGCACTCGGATGCTTTGGCATTTTCAACGAGCAAGCTTCGCTAAAGGCATCTGTCCCAGAGACAATGCGGCAGCTAATATGTTATTCAGCTTTTGAGCCCACTCAGAAATAGCAATTCAATCAGTATTTAGCTATCGACTATGATCAGATTAGCAAAGCAATACAGTGAAGTTTTATAAATATACGTGTAATACCAAGTAGGACAGGCCCAAGTCGGCTTATTTTGTTTTCCGGAAATATTATGTTGATGCCTCGGCTGTACTTTGTGAACTGCTGGTATTTATACATTTGTGCCCAAATGTGTTAAGCGATCACTTTCCTACCCCTCATCCCGCCCATCGTTGGAAATGCCAGTCAATGCTGAATGCGTTTTATATAAATTGGTTTGTTGAGTGCATTTTATAGCTTAATATAATTCCTAAGGAATGGTAATGACAGATTCGATGTACTAAGATGTAGTCATGACTTGGCAATGACACATTTTCATGTTTGCAGCAGACTTTTATTTGATACATAATTGAAAATTAAGAATTTTTGTAACCAGCTATCGTATATCTACATTTATAATGCATATCTATTCTATTTCACATATTTCAATATAATTATAGGTATGTACACTATCAACTCACCCGTATGGCTGTAGAGTTATACAACGCATACTAGAGCATTGTCTACCTGAGCAGACCGATGCCATACTATCAGAACTGCATGACCACACAGACAGACTGGTGCTCGATCAGTATGGGAACTATGTCATACAGCATGTGCTCGAACATGGCAGAATGGAGGAGAAGAGCAAGATTGTATCACATGTGTCTGGTAACATTCTACAGCTCAGCCAGCACAAGTTTGCTAGGTATGCGAAACTGTACGAAGTAGTAATAGAATATATTATTTTATTATATTATATTAGTTGCTTAATACAACTTCTCTCAACTAGCATAACAGTAACTGCTATTTGGAGCGACATTATATAATACAAGCCACCAAACACTGAATTACCCCCACACTCAATTAAAATGGGTAAACAGAATAGGCTGGCACGGGATCTAAAGAAGCAACTCTCCTACTACAGTGACGGCATTGATTGATGGTATGATTATAAGTCTTTTGTATCTTTGCTGCTGTGATTGCGCATGATGCTACTGGGGTCCCATTGCATTATGGTATATTATTAGTGACATTCATTGCTCCTTTGCCAAGGGGTTTAATTTTAATAACAAGATTTGTTTGCTACATCCAGGAGGTGATAATTATATAGCAACATCGTTTGGAATCATTGGCAAGTGTATTTGGACTGCATTCTTATTGGACTACAACATGCACTGACAGCTTTAATATATATGCCTTTTGCAAAATTGTGGTCAAACTGTTGTTACTTACATTGCTTCACCTCACCTACACTGTTATCTCCTCTATCTGTGGGTTGTTACTTACATTGCTTTACCTCACCTACACTGTTATCTCCTCTATCTGTGGGTTGTTACTTACATTGCTTCACCTCACCTACACTGTTATCTCCTCTATTTGTGTGTAGCAATGTGGTGGAGAAGTGTGTATCATATGGCTCCAGATCTGAGAAAGCAGTTCTGATTGAAGAGGTGTGCTCCGCTGTTGGTGAAGGGTAAGTATTGCTAGTTTACTTTATGCCTGCTCATGTCCAGTGTAAATGTTCCCAGCTCTGGGTACCACACTAAAAATCATCTGCAGCTCTTCCTATTATAGGAGTATAAAATACTCGGTATTGTACTATTATTTCATTGACGATTTGAAGTGCAACTTTATCTTCTGCACTACAATTAGTACTATTTAACACGTTTTATCTGGGGTGTTATAAGCCGTGTTAATGTGATAGAAGGAATTGGTCATTGGATTCATTTGTTAAAAATTAGATTATTCCTGAAAAAATCAATTTTGATTTATACTTATTTTCCAATCCTTCTCCTACTTGGAAATAGCCAAATTCAGCTGCACACAACTGTACTCCCTGGTTTTGCCATTATGCTATGGCTATATGAGATGCCCGTAATCCTGGAATTATCGTATTATATACTGAATGATGGTGATCAGCTACAAGTATTGTATTTTCAGGGGCCACAGTGCACTGTACATTATGATGAAAGACCAGTTTGCTAACTATGTAATACAGAAGATGTTAGACATCTCTGAACCTAATCAGCGCAAGATACTAGTGCATAAGATTCGTCCCCACGTGGCAACTCTGAGAAAGTATACGTATGGCAAACACATCATAGCTAAGCTAGAGAAATATCTGATGAAGAATGGTGGTGGGGATTTAAATGGTAGTCCTCTGCCAAATATGTAGCCTAGTCGGAGCATTCTGAAGACGTCATCAACTACGTATATCAAGTGTGAAGCTAGAGCTCGGTCTAATGATCCTCTGGGCAGGCTCTTAGTTGATTATATTAGTCTATGTCCACATGTATCATAACTTTTAGTGCACAAACATAGCAATCAATGCTCTTAGTATTCTCTGTTCATTTTAGTAGCACTAACAGTGTCTCCGCTTCTATTAATGCTAAATGCACGCACTGTACTGCGTGTCTTTCTATATCGGCTATCAGCGAGGTAAACGTGTGAGTGAATATAATGTGTGCTCCTCTACACCGCCATTCTGGGTTACACTAATAACAGTTTCGCAAGAACGTGAATGCTCTTGGGAAGTTAAGGTCAGGAAATCGCACATGCTATATCTATCACATCTATCAGAGCGCTACTGGTAAAGGTGTCTAATCCCTTGCAACAATGCGTTTGTCTATCTAGTCAACCCAAACATAGTTTGGTGTATGTAAAGTGTACATATTAAGTATAACGCCTCTCTCTTTCTCTCTTCTCAATTTTGGTTCTCTTGTTCTTTTTTGTTCTATCATTATTATTTCTCACTGCACACGATTGTATAAAGAAGCGATGACATCAATTTGTATTATAAGTATGTTATAAATGAAACTGTTCGATGACATTCCACAGTATGGTAAGAACAGTATGTAATGTTGACTCAGTAAAGTTTTATCTAATGCAGAATGGTACTTCGGTTATCGGATTGAATAGCGTAATCTGCCAATTATCCAACCGTCTGCTTTCATTTACCTGCCTGCTACCCACCCAGACAATTACCCATTTACGCTCAATGATGTTTAGGTGCTATGTATGTATAGTGTACTATAAAACTACTTTCTAATTGTATACATGTATGAATGGGGCTGGGGTTATACTAACAAACTCGGCTTAGCTAGGCCTGAAAGGCTGCAGTAGACCATCTCGATTGGCTTGTTAGATGTGATTTCCATCCGTGTCAAAAGAAATATTACATCAAATAAACGGGTGTTGAGGTTCTTTCCATCTGCGACACGACATTTTCACCGGTTCACTCATCTTGTGCAACTGTTATTATGACAACCCAGAAATTAGAGTTTGTTTTGCGTGGGAATGTGCTCATTTCCCTTAGTTTATTTTGTCTCAATTGTTATTATTCTAATATTTATTTCCATCCTTTTGACGAACTGCTTATTAACATAGTTTGGGTGCTTCACTTTAGCAATGTTAACTGGTTTCCAGTTAATAGGTGTATATTTGTATACATGAATTTTACGCAAGCATTCATCAATCTGGTGGGCTTGTGCTGTATGTAAAGGGTAAATAATTTATAAATGTACAAAAACCTAATATTAATCATTAATGTTATTATAGCTACATATATAGTGATAGTGTACACAAATTCTTATTTGCTTTATTTGAACAAGTTTTATTGTATGCATATACTGTGTCGATTTGTGAATGTCGTGTGACGTATGTTTGACTTACCATTATGTGAATTTACACAATTTTCTCTTAACTGCAGGAAAAAACCTTTGTATCCAATGGATGAGTAACACTTGATTTTTATGTCTGATGATTGATGAATTGATACTTACATTGTAGATTTTCCTTTCTGATTCATCCTATTTAAATGAAACTATACCTTTAGATAATAAACGCTGTTGGAAGTATACCATTATTCTAGTATGATTTTGTGTTGCGAATAATGAAATACCATGCACTGGTATTGTGTTTCCCTATCACGTGGCCCTCGTAAGTGGTGCTGTATTGCACCAAGTATTGAGGACTGAACTCCGACCAAACCTGGTGGCGAATGAATTGGGTGTATTTTTGCCGCGTCAAATGGCACAGCCCTCCCAGTAGCTGAGCAACTGACCACAATTTTGTATTTATTACCACTATTAAATTCTCCAGTTTTGGATTAAGCAGGAAATTCACCATTCTTTTGTTGCACAGTCCCAGTACCCCGAAAGTACTGAGAATATAAGACGTGCTAAATTCATTGAGCTTGTATTGCATTGAAATAAATGGGGAGGTGCTAGGAGTCGATGTTCAACGTTGTTTCAGTTGATGTTCAAATTACATATTCAATGTCCTAGCATCTCCCATTTGTCTCAATATGGGAAACTGTATTTACAGTTCCACTCTGATAGATTAGATCCCGGAGTCGATATGAATGTATTGTTAGAAGATTGGATCAGAGTTCAAATTAACCTATTAACAGGGTTGTCTTATCTCTGCACCTATTGGTTACAGAGAAGATAACTCATAGTCGGGCGATAGCATTATACTGTGGTCAGAGTCTCATACATGGACTTGTCTTCTCCCGGGAGAATAGCTCCATAGTCGAGTGCAGCTGGCTGGCTCCCCTTGGCTTATCGCTCTCCAAGCGACTATAATACCATATAGTCGTTGCCCCGCACTATTCCTGTGGTGTCTTGCTATGTCAAGGCCTATTCTGTCTGAATGGCAATTGTTTGTTAAAGCAAGTACTGCTACAAATTTAATATTGATGCTCTAACATTTCTACCAGTACAGTACCACAGTTCACAACATTGGTCAATACTTGATATTTGTATTTCTGTATTGTACTATAACCTCGTTGCATCGGCATTGTCCCAGAAACACACATCGGAGACTTCAAAGAAAGCTGGATCTGGTTAATCCTATGTTACTTGTTACTGTTATGTGTTGGTCATTATACTTATACTTGATAGAGAC
>JAOQGN010045504.1:0-12814 GCA_027564295.1 Himantozoum antarcticum
CATCTAGCTGAGGGCCGCCCCCGAAGGGTTCACAGACATTCGTTTGTGAGTAGGAAATTCTAGCATAAACTCGTTGCGTCTTACATATTAACTCCCAATACATTATAATATTAAAATGAAATTACTTTACCTTTGTTTGCCAACAGCGGTTTATAAAAAATTATTGGCTTAGAGTCAAAAATATATATTTATGCGAAAACATTCACCATTTCTTAGGCTTAGAAACATACAAACAATGTGTACTCAAAAATAATTTAGCAAAGTCACGACCGGTGCAGGTAATAACATTTGCAATTGCCAGTCATTGATTACCCTGCGTGTGACTTTGCTAAATTGTTATTGAGTACAGCAAAGAAGGAAGTACTTGAACTAATCTGCCAATAGCCAACTGGCAAGCGCACCTCTGGTTGACCTAATTACCTTTACAAACCTAATATGTGCACCGATAATAGATCTGACCTAGCATTATTTGTTACATGTAGTTTCTATGTCAGCTTCTTTTCTGTATATAAAGTACTTACATATATGTATATGCTGTGAGTACAGATTGTTGCATGTTTCTACGCCTAAGAAATAGTGAATGTTTTGGCAGAAATATCAGATATTTTTGACTCTAAACCAACAATTTTTTTATCAAAAGCTGTAGGCAAACAAAGGTAGAGCAATTTCATTCTAAGATTATGATGTAATAGGAGTTAATATGTAAGACACAATGAGTTTATGCTAGAATTTCCTACCCGCAAACGAATGTCTGTGAACCCTTCGGGAGCGGCTTTCAGCTACACGAGGCCATAACTCCCAATTGTAGAGTTCACATGATTTGAGCTAGGTCCAAAGAGTCAACTCCCTCAGTCTTAAACCATTTGACAAACTGATCGTACAAGAGGTGTATTCTAGACTTGCTCACTTTAGCTGAACAGAGACATCTTTTGGAACACTGACACAATAGAAAAAAGCTCAGACATCAAAAGAAACACAAATTGCCCTCAAAGATTGTACCTGTGTATGGATATTTTTACATGTTCAATGTTTTTATTCAATCTTATGAAGTCAGGGAGGTGATACGCAGCTCCTCCAACTTTGCCCATGTGCAAAATCTTGTAGAAGGAAAATGTAGCATTTGCTATAGCATGTAAAATCTACACTGTGCTAGGTCTTTCCTGCACAGCTCATTCTCAAACATTGACAGCTGCAAAATCCTCATAGAACGCATCCAATTCTCTCTCCTCTATCATCATTCTAGGCATGGGGAATAATGTCGCACTGTTTGAAGACGAGTGAAAATATCTTAGTTCAGTGGTGGTCGTGGGTTGTAGTATTACTCCCATACCACAGATTATTTTAATCCTGCATCTTTCTTGTCTTCAAATCCTTCTGAGCATTCCGAATATATCGGGTGCATAGTTTCGTCTACATCCCATGTTCTTGCATTAAAGACAATTACGATTTTCTGCCTTTTGAATTTTGTCTTTGCAGACTTCCAATATCTCATCAAAAGTGCATCTAATTCTTCATTTTGATGTGCGAGTGGAGGACCCACAGCCTCTTCATTCTTTACCACATTTTTATTTTTCTCCTTAAGGAAAGTGCCATCACCACCTTGTTGAATCTTCTGAGGTTGTAGGGCAGCAATGTTTGGAGTGTGATGTGTGAGTTCATGTCTGATTAAATTTCCATTTTTATTGAATCATCTTTAACAGACTTTGCAGTGATATGTTTCCAGATAGTTGGGTGTCCCCAACTTTCAAATGTTTGGGTGCATCACTGCATCTATCCTCCTCAGAGGAGTGTGAAGTCATCATGTGTCGATAAAGTGCTTGTCGGTGAATATATTCTATACTACATATTTCACAGAAATGTCCCTTCCCTCCCATTATCCATCGTCTCCATGTTTTCGTTTTGTTTCTTCTTCACCTGCCATATCTCCTGCAATCAGAAATAAAAATATGATACTTTGAGTGGAGTATACTTTCAATTACAAGTACAGTTGATCTGAAATAGATTAGAAATTGGTTCAAAATTGATTCAAAATTGATTCAAGTTTAGCAATAATAGATATGATATGCAAGACATGCAAGATTAGATATCTTGCAATAATTTTCACCTCGATTTAGCAACCAACTGACATACGGTTTGCGCAACTCTCCTTCCGAAACTCGTTCGTCTTTCTATAATTTGCAAACAAACAATTTTACTCTTGTACATTTGTATATCATTCCAAAGCATTCAGCGCATCAATGATTCGAAAGTGGAGGAATGATTTGAAGGTGTGTGAATGATGTGAAAGTGTGCAACTCATTTGAAAGGGTATGAATGATTCAAAAGTGTATGCATTATTTGAAGATACATGAATGATTTGAAAGTGTATGAATGATTAGAAACTGTATGAATGATTAGAAACTGTATGATTGATCCGAAAGTGTATGAATGATTTGAAGGTGTGTGAATGATTTAAAAGTTTACAAATCAGTTGAAAGTGTACGAAAGTGTATGGGTGATTTCAAGATACATGAATGACTTTGAGGTGTGTGAATGATTTGAAAGTGATAAATAAGTTGAAAGTGTAAGAACGGCTTGAAGGTGCGTGAATGATTTGAAAGTCTATGATTGATTCAACAGTGTATGAATGATTTGAAAGTGTGTGAATGATTTGAAAGTCTGCACATCATTTGAAAGTGCATGAATAATTTGAAAGTATATGAATTCTTTGAAAGTGTATGAATTATTTGAAAGTCTGCGAATGGTTTGAAAGTGTGTCAATGGTTTGAAGCTGTGAGAACAGCTTGAAGGTGTGAGAACAGTTCGAAAGTGTGTGAATGGTTTAAAACTGTGAGAACAGCTGGATGAGCAAGAAGGGTTCAAAGGTGTGAGGACAGTTCGAAGGTACATATGCATGTGAACAGTTCAAAGATGTGAGAACAGTTCGAAAGTGTATGAATGCTTTGAAGATGTGTGAGCAGTTAGAATTACTGAGAACAGGTCGAAGGTGTGTGAAGCGTTTGAAGATGTGAGAAGAGTTCGAAGGTGTGCGAACAGTTAGAATGAGTGAGAAGAGTTTGAATGTGTGTCACAGTTTGAAGGTATGTGAACAGTTCGAAGGTATGTGATCAGTTGGAATGAGTGAGGAGAATTTGAAGGTGTGTGAACAGTTTGGAGGTGTGAGACAGTTCGAAGGTAGGTGAACAGTTTGAAGATATGTGAACAGTTAGAATGAGTGAGAAGAGTTCGAAGATGTGAGAAGAGTTTGAAGGTATGAGAAGAGTTCAAAAGTGTGTGATCAGATTGAAGATATGTGAACAGTTCGAAGGTGTGTGAACAGTTAGAATGAGTGAGAAGAGTTTGAAGATGTGAGAAGAGTTTGAATGTGTGAGAACAGTTTGAAGATGTGAGAACAGTTCGAAGGTGTGAGAACAGTTCAAAAGTGTGAGAACAGTTTGAATGTGTGAACAGTTCGAAGATGTGAGAATAGTTCGAAGGTGTGTGAATGGTTTGAAAGTGTATGGATGATTTGAAAGTGTCTGGATGATTTGAAAGTGTATAAATGATTCAAAAGTGTATGAATGACTTAGAAATAAGGAGCAATTTATTTAATTATTTTATTAACTCACCATCTGCTATTCTTTATCTGAGTGTGCTTCAACTAGAGATCACACCTTAAATGATAGAATCGAGATAACATGTTTTGTCCTCCTTTTTGTACACAGTCAATTGCAATACTCGCTATTCGTTTGCTATATTGAATTGATTAGACCGCGACTATCAACCCTCCCACTTTTTCTTAGAAGCAATATATTCTTAAGACATTTCATTAAACAACTTCTCCCACCCATTTGTGAAACCATGTTGGGAATTTGGTCCTTAGTCTAGACACCAGGAACTATAGAATTATCCAATCCTATTAAGTAGATAAGGTATCCACAGGTTTTATAACTGTACATATCCCCTCCTTCCATTATCATTCAAGCTTTAGAAGAGGGAGGGTTAAATGAGTTGCTTCTCTCCTATCTGCAAATTATACACTTTCAAATCATTCACACACCTTCGGACTGTTCTCACAATTTCAAACTGTTCTCACATCTCCAAACTGTTCACAGACCTTTGAGCTGTTCTCACTCATTCTAACTGTTCACATACCTTCAAACTGTTCTCACACCTTGAAATATGAAGGAGTTTGCAGAGGGAATTTCGATTCTGCAAAGACCTCAGCGAATGTTGGTCAGAACCACGTGTGGGAAGAAGATTTTGCTCGCTAGTGAACTAGTCAAGTGGTACTATCTCATAGACTTGTCATTACCAGAGTTTATCAGTTAATTGAATACATTCCTAGAGAAGTATTCAAATCATTTGGAGAGTCTGTAACCGATGTGAGGAGGTAGGGGGTTGTTGATCCATGTCTGGCTCTATTGGCTAGCGACGGCAAGTTGGAGGGAAATTCGGTCTACCGGAAAACCATAACCAACAAAGAAGAGTATAATGATGTAATTTATGTGGAGTGAGACAAAAGAGCTTCTCAGAAAATAAAAAGCATACACTTTGTGGTATTGGAGGAGATTGGAGACGAGTTCTATTAGATCACAGCTCAGAAAAACAAGGTGAGAGGAAATTAAGTAGCTAGATAAATTTAGCATTCGCCCCTTAGCGCATTGATCCGTGTATTTGTTGTTGAAGAATGGTCCTGTAATAATTTTGTTTTGGTCCGTTCGTTTTCATTTTAATGATATAAACATTAAAGGTACTATAATCATTTTGCGCTATTTCGTTTGTTTTCAATTAATCGTACAAACTCCTTGTAATTTTCACTTTCAGTTAAACATGGATGTTACTGTAGTTGTGGGATTTATCATATTGCAACTAGCAAAACTAAAAATACTCCAGTTTTACTACGAATTCATGGATAGGTAAGTACGATTCGGTGATGGAATAGTAATTCTATAGATCAAATAATCTTGTTACACCTTTATTTTCTGTTGTGATTGAATTTTGTGAGAAGAATGACACTCAAGCAATCTGTTTTAACTGTTCACACACTTTCAAAATCTTCTCACCCATTCTAACTGTTCAAATACCTTCGAACTGTTCACATATCTTCGAACTCTTCTTACCCATTTTAGTTGTTCTCACACCTTCGAACTGTTCTCACACCTTCGAACTGTTCTCACACCTTCAGACTGTTCTCACAGCTTCAATCTGTTCTCACATCCTCGAAGTGTTTAGACACCAAACCATTTATTCATTTTCATAATATTTGTGCACTTTCAAATCTTTCAAATCATTCATGCACTTTCAAATCATTAATTCAGTTTGAATCATTCGTGGATTTTCAAACCCAAATTTGAAAATATTACTCTCTCGTCTATCCGTAATCTTGTAATAGGATTAATGTGTCAATAAAAAACCTGTGCAAAACTAAAGTGTGTTGCCATCATCACTGATCTGTCTGTAAGACGTTTGATTAGGGACTCAGCAGTGAGACACCCAGGGCTCAGGCAGATCAAAATGGCATCGCATGCACACACTTTCATTTCACACACTCAAACATCGACGTTCAGCCGGCAACAACCTTATGAAAAATCAATATTCGAATCATTTATACACCTTCGAATCATTCACACACTTTCAAATCATTCATGCACTTTCGAATCATTCATGCACTTTTGAATCATCACACACCTTCGAACTGTTCTCACACCTTCTAATCATTCACACACTTTGGAATAATCTTCGAATCAACCATCCATTTTCAAATACACTAAATGGACTACACACGTCAAAGTCACGAGCCATCTCCTACTCCCCACCCCCTATCAAAACAAAACTGCCAAGATTGACCAGGGCATCCCACACCCCATCCCCCATCAAAATGAAACTGCCAATATCAACTAGCTCGCCTCACTCAGCTTCCCCATTAAAACGAAACTTTCGCTATCTACTCTACCAGATATCCGGTGGTGAGTAAAGACTAAGCCCCACAAAAATCAATCTCTCAAAAGATGGACCATCTCAAACCCCGTTTGGATTCTCAGGATGCGGCCAAAAGTGAAAAAACACTTACGCCGGAAGTACACCAAAAACATTTCTGATGGTACAGAGCAATAGCAAATAGCTTGTGCACTAGAAAATTTCATGCTCAAATCGAGGAGACCTGCAACCCTCATCCTGGAACTCAGGCTATTGCACTGGTGGTACAGAGAAAGACCTCAATCATTCAAAAATACATCAGGAAGGGGTCCCCTCCCCCCCAACTTTCACACTAATAATCACAGACTATCATGGATCAAAAATGAGCTCTCTATTGGAGCAAGCTACTCGACTATCACTACCATTAAGTTGATTACATCATGTAGGTCGGCCCAGTTTTTGCTACATCAGTTTGTACTATTTTATGACCTTGGGAGCTAGGCCGGCGCTGCTGTGATTGCTAGGCCGGCTATATTAGCCATATTTACTATATAAGAAGTGACGTTTTTCACATGCATTCATTTACTGGTTAGACACATATTGCAGAATTATTTATGGAATTTAGAGAAAGATCCTAGAATTGTCTAGAATCCTAGTCATTTAGAATTGTAATTATATATGACTCATATCCATATCACGTTTTCAGCCATGCTACAGTCAAATATACCCCATATCACATTAAACGCAAGGTAGTCTAAAACAACACGTCTAGACGTGAAAAATGAGCTCACCATATGGGTAAATATTTAGCATTGTACCACCCTGGGCTTCTGCCCCTCCCAATGTTTTAAAGACCCTTCCCCTGTCTCTAAGCTTGCTGAAACTCCGGACTCCATACAATAAAGAAAGTTCTAGCTGGTCTCCTCTCACATAAATTTCCAGGGATGTTGTGACCATTTCCCGTTACTGTAAGAGCGTAGGGCTAATTTTACATTGGTGGCGGTGGTGGGATTATGTATCTGCATCCTGGATCACAGGAAGCTAGTAGCCCTTGCCTTGCCCATGCCCAAGCCTAGTCAGTACATTACTTAGTGCCCTGTTCCAATCCTTACAGTGTTCTAATCCTTCCGGTCCTGTCCTTACAGTACAGAACACCTGGCGCTAGTCTTTACCTTGTCATTCCCCGCACCCAAGCCCATCCACTTGCCTTGCAATGGCAGCTCAGAGAGAACACAGTGTCGATGGGAAGCTAAGTTTGTTCTGCCTCTCAGACTTCCTAGAATGGATGTACACAGAGCCCAGGCAGGCCAACAGGAGAGACAGATTTAGAGAGGGAAACGTTAACTACCTAATTCAATCATTTATGGAGGTGACGGACGCCAATGGTAG
Organism: Himantozoum antarcticum; assembly: GCA_027564295.1. Taxonomy (NCBI): domain Eukaryota; kingdom Metazoa; phylum Bryozoa; class Gymnolaemata; order Cheilostomatida; family Bugulidae; genus Himantozoum; species Himantozoum antarcticum. Next base: position 7,288 of record JAOQGN010045504.1, read on the forward strand.
GGAGCTCCCCATAGTGTAGTTCTCCTCAGATGCCTGAATGGGGAGGTTAGGGATTGCGAAGTTCCAATACCCTTCCAGGGATTCGTCTACCTGTGAGGGCCGGGCCAAACTCAGTAATCTTAAGAGGGGCTGCAAAATGCCCTTACAAGAACATGCCACTGAATTGGAGAGACTAGTCAACATGGCCTATGCTGATCTTCCCGAAGCCCGCTGGATTCAAATAGCGCTGAACACCTTTGCGTGTGTCCTTGACAACGCATGCCTCTAATGGGAAAATTAATACTAGCCATAAATACCCCGACACTAGAGGACGCTATCAGGGCAGAAAACGAATGCCTCTAATATGCCCCACCACTGACCATCCCCTACTGGATATATCCGTTTAGCAGAAGAGGACCAGTCAGAGGAGATCCCGACTGTCTCCGCCTGTCATGGAACCTCTCGCAGAGACCCTAATGAAGATTGAGCAAATGCTGATAGCTAAACTGGAGAATTTGAGCCCTTTGCTAGTTACTGGTTCCTTCTGAACAGTGAGTGATATCAGGAGCAGGAAGTGATAACCTCGGACAGATAGGTCACTGTTGGGGATGTAAGAGAGAAGGCCATATCCACCAGAATAGCAAAACTCAACCCTGTTCCTCATAGCTTCATAGACCCAAACAGGCAGCTGGAAAATGGCCGACTCCTGCAGCCGTAAACCGGCTTACTGATTGCAATAGGGCAGGACGGAAAATATAGCCCATACCTACCCAGTTTCTCAATGCCTGTGAGTGGCCAAGAGAGCCTGGCCAGTCTTTCCCTCAGCCCTTCACCGTCAGAACCCTCAATGCCTATAGTACCCTCATCTAGAGGAAGAGGACGACACCTCAGAGCCTCATGTGGCAGCCCTGCTGTTTCACAGAACACCCCTCCCCCTCAAACAAGGAAGTCACAGCTCAACAGACCCAGGCCTTCCGTTTCCCTCGATGGACTGAACCAGCCCCCACAGGCGAACCTCTCAAACCCTGCAGCTCTCAACAGGCTGCTGCTGTCAGTGGCTAAGAGTGTAGAGCGGTTGTACAGGCCCAACCACTTCCTACCGGCAACCATACAAATCAGGACCTCCCGCCCAATTCCTAGTAGACACTGGGTATACTACTAATTTGCCAAACTACCAAAAGTAGGGCAGATGTGTGTGAGTCCCACAGAGTAATGACAGATGGTACCCGCCTCCCCTTCTATGGATAATCCAACTAGTAATGCAACTAAGGGAAATCTAGACCGAGGTAAAATTTGTGATCAGCCAGATTAGTGAGGGGGCTATCCTTGGTATGCCCTTCCTTACAGCCAACTAATGCTCGATGGATTTTAGTCGGCCCACCATAGTTGTAATTGAGTGAGAGCTCCAGTGTACCAGCAGATAGAGATGACAGATCTCTAGTACAGTACAAGTCCGGTGCAAGATTATCATACTCACCAACCAAGAAATGAATGTCTGGTGCAGGGTCGCTTCCAGTAATTATTGCCCAATAGGACTAATGGAAGGAGATCTATCTCGGAACATCTCCTAGCAGCTAATTTAAATCAGCCTGGTCCAGACGGTCACCTGATAGTTTGGTGCATGAACCCCTACAAAGCAACAAGTAGAGTTGAAGTCCAGTGCCACCCTTGGAATCTTCACTGGAGTGAGTCAAGAGGATATTGACACCCAGCAGTTACCCCAGAAGGAAGCCACTTAGTCCAGTAACTCCTACCCCAGCAGATCCCTGACCATTTCCAATCCCTGTGTGAGGCCAGTCAGGGGTGAGAGAACGGCAGTCCTGGAAGCTGGCCCACCTCTTTATTAACCATAGCTCTGTGTTTAGTACAGGCAATGGAGATATTTCAGACAAACCATACTCATGGAGCATGACATTCCCATGATAGAAAGTTCTCACCCTATCCAACAGTTTCCCTATCACCTGGGCCCCGGAAAGGAGGCAGAACACCAGATCCAGGAACTCCTAGCACGATAGAGCCGGTCAGCGGTGCCTGGAGCTATGCGATGGTGGTAATCTATAAGAAGGAGAATCTTGGAGCAACTGTATTGCCTACCGGAAGCTTTATGCGGCCACTCGGGATCCATTCAGCACTGTGGTCACTCAGCACTGCAGCCACTCAGCATCCCTGCGGGATGCCTATCACTGCCCTCACATTGATGAGAGACTGGATGCCCTGGCCAGTAGTATATTATTCAGTACGTCAGACCTGGTGAGTGGGTACTGGCAAGTCCCTCTAGATGAGGATGCTCAAGAGAAGTCTGCATTTGCCAGTAGTTCCGGAATTTGGAAATGGAAGGTCATCCTCTTTGGCTTGACGTCTGTCCCGTCCGCCTTCCAAACGTTCATGGAACGAGTACTCAAGAGACTCTACTGGAAGTCATTCCAGTGATATATCGATGACATCATCTGCACTATGTCTGATTTTGATACCTACTTGGCCATTTGGAGGAAGTCCCAATCTGCCTCCGGAGAACTGACCTCAGATCTAAGCCATTCAAATGTGAGCTCCTACATCCCGAGGACTGGTACTTGGGTCATGTGGTCAGTGTGGAAGGGCAGCAATGATCTAGATAAATCCTCCACCCATAGAGACTGACCCACCCCAGCCAATGTTAAAGAGCTCTAGGCTTTGCTAGTTACTGCTGGATATTCTAGATGGGGCTTAAAGGATTTCTCCTCCTCTTAAACTCCTAAGGAAACGGTCTGGAAAGGGATACCTGGGACTAGGACCAAGCTTACCTGGCTGCTTTTGAGCAACTGAGGGGAGAACGCCTCTCCGCCCCATTTTCACCTACCGTGACCCCAAAGGATTTTACATCTTGGACACCAAAGCTGTCTTGTCTCAGGTTCAAAGTGGAGTAGAGAGGGTGCTAAACTTCTTCAGTAAAACACTCTCCATGCAGAGAGGAATCACTGCATCACCCGCAAAGAGTTGCTGACTGTCGTAGAGACTGCTACACACTTCCGCTCCCACCTATAAGGAAAGTGATCAAGCCAAGTATTGACCATGCCTAATTCTCTTTTACAAAGTATTGTCAAAGCATAGCTGTGTAATAGTACCATAGCTATGCACTCCAGATTGCATTGTATATATTGATATGTTACAGTCAACATTGTCAAACACCCTAGGAATTTGAGAAATATTTTGATTTAACACAAGTTTTTCAACTAGTTTGTTATGATTACTACTTGTTCTGTGTGCACCGAGTGAATAATTAAGTCTGAGCCTGAGAGTGGTTATGAGACATTGTGTCTCTTCTCATAAATACAGCATGGCAGTTGTTGTTCTTGCTATGTAATTCAATTTACAGGGGGACGGAATCTCAATGGAGTACATTTTGATATTCCACAGTTTGGAGCCGAACATTCATAAATTATGTTTTTGTGCATACAAATATATGATTTGGCATTGTTATCAATGATAACAATGACATATAAATGATTCATAAGGATTAAAACATATTATATTCGAAAACATTCTACAATCTCTTGTCCGTGTTTACCGAAAAGATTTCAGAAATGTTTTCAAAATTATTTTTGAAACATTACTGTAATATTTTTGCTTCGTTCAGAAACATTAATTACAGTTATTCTAATAATGTTTTTAAAATATTTAAACAAAATTATATTTAAAACATTTATACGATCTCTTGTATTGGTGGCTACACGAAAACTTTTCGGAAATGTTTTCAGAAATAAGCAATTATTTAAAAATGTTGCGAAAATATTTTGTGTTTGCTGTGTAAAAGTGAGTTTATTGGCTTATACAATGATTTACAAAATAATACAATTCAGATACACTGGAAATAAACGAAATACATATATGCAATTACAATGCAAATACTTCAGATTTGTTTTACATCAAACATATTGGCATGTAACTTCAAACATTAAGTTATATATTGAAAAGTATTTAACTTTATGTAGATACATATTGGGTTTGTGATTTCCTAATGTGAATTTCTTAAAGAAACGCAAACAAAATCTAGTGAATGTTGGAGTTGCCCCTTTACAAAAATGAGGAAACCACTTTGGTTGTGTCCCAACCTCTTTAAGTAAATTGTGTATTATATAGGTCAGCCCAGCTATTGCTATACTGGCCTGTAGTAATTTATGACCTTGGGAGCTAGGTCAGCTCTGCCAGATGCTGGGCCGGCTCGAAGTCGGCCCATCCATATTTACTCTATAATAAGCTATGTTTTTCATATAATTTCATTCTAGAGTTGCCTGCAGTGTGAGGCAGTCATGTTGTGTTTCATAGTAATTGCTTTTATACTCTTATACTTAATTTTCTAGTTCTTAACCTTGCTCTGTGCTTACAACCATTTGCTGTATTGACTTTCTTTTGTAACTCCTCTGTATTTGGCCACAGACAGAGCGGCCACAGACAGAGTCGCCTCTAGTCTTCTGCCTCATTATTACAAAGTCCCTTCCCCCGGCTCTAAGCGGTCTGGAACTCCGAACTCTGTCCAATAACAACAGTTCTAGCTGGTCACATCTCACACAAGTTTCCACTGATCTTGTGACCGTCTCCTCCTACTCTAAGGGAGTGGGGGCTACAGGCTCCTCCTCCTCCTACTCTAAGGGAGTGGGGGCTACTATAACTGTTGCAGCATCATAATAATTATCATATTGTGGGATAATTGACAGTTTATCAATCAAGTTAATGAGTGCCACATTTTATGAGTCAAAAGTGTCAAATTGATGGATCAAATTATAATGTGAGAGTTAGTGGTTATTTCTTTGGCAAACTAGCACTGAAGTGGTATAGCTTAGAGTTTAGAAGGGTGCTTTATGGTTGCCTTTTCTTTTCTTTATGGTTGAACCAAGAAGCATGACCATTGACCAGACAATTGTTATTATATGCAATCTACAAGCTGTTTAACATCTTTTTAGCAATAATGTTTTAACATTTATTTTGAGAATCTAAGATGGTGATCTGTCAAGAAAAGATTGACAATTAATCAGATCGTTACTGAATAGTCCGACAGTTGTGAGAAACCCCAATCACCTCATTGGCGATTCCATTTGTGACATTTCTTACCTATGTGCAACCATTCATTAGTATTTAAATCATTTTATTATTTGTAATTAAGGCTACTTTGGGAAAGCTGAAACAACGAAATCTATTATTTCATTGTGTCAGCTGAGTCGGGTCACACAATTAATCTTTAATAATAATTTATTATTTAATTACCTTTCCGAATGTTAGGAATACATGCATTTCATAAATATGTGAAAACTCAATGCAAAATCTCTCGTTTCAGCCCAGATTTTTACTTTTAGCCCAAATTGTGATATCTATGTCTAGCTTACGCTCACAATCATCTCTCAGAACAATGGGATTCAATTTAAATATAGGCTGTGCAGAGAGGTGCAGGCGATATAAAATATTGAATTTCTGCTGATGCAATGGCCCAGGCGTGCCACCAAAATATTATTTCTGATTAAAATATGATCTTTTTTTATTGAAAATAATGATTGGTGGTGGATTCGGGCCACTCAAG